>PVJC01014313.1:0-36650 GCA_004026665.1 Murina feae | reverse complement strand
TGGGTCGCCGAGCTGTGGCCCAGCTGGCTGGTGTCTGTCCCGCCTGCTGCAGGCTTGGGTGGGTCCAGGTTCCGGCGGAGACCAGTGAAGCTGCTGTGAGCTTTGTGCACAGGTTCCCGGGAGCACAGCTTGCGTTTCCCTCGATGCCCATGGCGGCGGCATTGCTCTGTAGCTCGCTGAGTGAGGCATCACTAGAGAAACCAAAGCGCTCAGATTCCACCCTGCAAACCGGTGGCATTGCTTCTGTTGTGTGGCACCTGCGTTCCCTGTTTCTCTGCCTGGTGTGGGCATCACAGGGCAGACAGCCGCCAGCAACGCTTCCCGCCTGCCACACCGCAGGACCGAGCAGGCGTCTCCCCGAGAACCCGGCCTCCTGTTCATTCACCCTCTTCCTCGCTCATCTGGTCACCGGACAGCGTTTCCTGCGCGCGGAGTGCGGGCTTGTCCAGGTGCACCTGCCAGAAGAGAGCTTCGGGCCAGCAGGGAGCAGGCAGGACGGCCCCGCGCCCCACCCCGTAGGGACAGGTGGAGGAGACGCTGCAGCTGGTCCCTGTGGCCTGTTGCTCCCGAGGGCCAGTCGCTCAGGGGCTGCATTCACCGCCACCTTCGGAAACTAAAACTGTCCGTCACGCCTCCGGCCGCGGCTGCAGGCTCGGACCCTGACAAGCGCAGGGCATCGGGCTCTGCCGGCTCAGGAGCAGGAGCAGCTCGTTTTCTGTAAAAGGGTTGGGTTGTGCGGCCGAGACCGCTGTGGGCCCTGAGGGCCTAGCACTGAGGGCTGGCCCACAGCCACCTGGACACAGCTGTCCTACACACGTGAGACCGCAAAGGTTGGTGAAGACTCTGAGAAGATGCGGGAAGCCCCCGCATCTGCAGTCAGTGCAGCAGAGATGTGTCTGTTTCACACCGAACAGTCTTGGGTGAACCAGCGGGTGGACATGAGGAAACACTGCCAGGAACTGATTCAGGCCCCGCCTGTTCGGGGCTGCAGAGTCGGCATGGCTGCCGGGCTCCCCAGTGTGGGGCTGAGCGCACAGCGGATCATCTCTAGGTCTGGAGGCTGAGGCCTCGCTTCCAGTCTGGGACCCCTCGGGGGATGTCCACCTGCTGGCATGCCTGGCCAGCCTGGGTGAGGGGCTGATGGCTGTTTGCAGGCTGGCCAAGCCCCCCAGTGGGGACCCTCACCCCATGTGGGTGTGGCCAGCCTGGGTGAGGGGCTGAGGGCCGTTTTCAGGCTACCACAGCTCCCATTGACCCAATGCCCAGAAAGGCTGGCTGGAATCAGGTTTCTGGGGTTTATTTATCTTCTATAATTGAAACATTGCTGCCTTGAGCAGAGGCCCAGCCAGCCTAGGCAGGCAGTTTTCTCCATCGCTGGTACAATGGAAGCCTCCTGTTTGCTCTAGCTCTGTGGCTGCTGGCTACCATCTTGGCTGAGTTAATTTGCATACAGCCGCTCTGATTGGCTGGTGGGTGTGGTTTGGCTGGTGGGTGTGGCTTAGGTGTAATGGAGTGAGGGTCAATTTGCATATTACTCTCTTATTAGATTAGATGTTTTTATTTATTTCAGAGAGGAAGAGGGGGAGATAGGAACTTCAGTGAGAGAGCACCATGGATTGCTGCCTCCTGCATGGCCCCACCATCTTCCCAAACTGAGACTTGCCCCATGACACCCTTGCTCTGACCTTCCTGCCCTGCTCCCATGGCCTCCAGCCCATCTCTGGGTCTAGCTCTGGGTCCTCACTCCTGATTGCACCCCACGGCATGCTCCGCCCTGTGACTGGCTGAGCTCCGGAGCGCTGTCCGTGGCTCACCCACATCAGGGCGGGCATCGGGCCTGTCCTCGCTGGCCCTTCTCCCATGTCCTTCTCTGGCTGTCTGGCATGACTATCTGCCAAGGAGGATCCCAGAGTCCTTGCTGGCTCCTGTCCCCTTCACCCCCGCCCTCCCCACCCCTTGGAGCTGGGCCCGCTGCCTTCCTCCCAAACTCGGCCAAAAGCAGCCATGAACCAGCACGGGGACGACTCCTCCTCGGCTGCCCTGGGCTCAGCGGTTACAGCCCAGCTCCTCACAGCAGCCTCACTGAGGAATGAGGGGACTGACGCCCCGGGGGTCACGGCCTTGGTTCAGCAGGTGCACGGGGTCCCCTCTCCTAGGGAGCCGCGACCATGTAGGCCCCAGCCTGCCACCTGCCCCTGTCCCTGCCCCTCACCTCAGGGCTCTGGGCACCACCCCTGCAGGTGCGGCAGGCGGCCCGGGTGAGCTGCCTGGTTGGCTGGCACCTGGCGCCTCTGAACCCTTAGTCCCTGTGACTGACGGGGTTTCAGGCACAAAGCCCACAGGGGCTACAGCTGGGACCCAGCCGCACACCTGCGGGCTGTCCTGCCCTGACTCACGGCCACTGCCCGGCTCCGCCCTCCTTTCCGGCCATCCCTGCTGCAAACCAGAACTGCGGGCCCTGCGTGACTCACCTGAGCCCTCCACGCCTTCCGGCGGCCGAGGCACCCACCCAGCAGTGCCAGCTCATGAGAAAGGTCTCCCAAGTGGCTAGAGCAGCCGTCGCCAACCCGAGGTCCGCGGGCCACTGGTGGTCTGTGAGGTCCGAAAGGTTGGCGACCGCTGCCCCGGAGGAACCCTCCCCAAGGCTGCAGGCTGGGGGAGGCTGCCAGGCAGTCAGGCATCAGTGAGAAGAGGGGCTCTGCCCATTCAGCCGTTCTGGGAGCTGCAGGAGCGGGAGGCGGGAGGGTGTGGTTTCCCAGGGGAAGTGTGTGCTGCCCTGACCCGGAGGGGAGCCCCGCTGCCAAGGACTATCGTTCCCCTGCAAGAGTCAGAACCTCAGCACGGACACAGGCCCCAGCTGGGAACCCCCGTGCTGTCAGAAGCTGGAGAAGACACGGGGGAGGGGGCGAGGTCCTGGGACCTGGGGCAGTGAGGGCCCCGGCAGTGGGTGACGGACTGTCTGCCAGGGCCGGTGAGTCATCCTGCGGAGTGCACCAGCAGGTCCCCGCCCGCACACCTGCAGGTCCGGACGGACGGGCGGGCAGGCGGGCCGCAATGACAATGGCCATCAGCCAGCCTGTGCTGGGTGCTGACTGGCTGGCAGATGGAGTGTCGCCATGTGAATGGCACCCAGTGAGGTTCAGGTGTCGGGCCCAGGCCCAGGCTAAGGATCCTCATAAACGCTATGAAAGCCAATTGTCCGTATGAAACAAGATTTTATTTTCTAACAGTATCTTTTTATAGATTTCAGACAGGAAGGGAGAGGGAGAGAGAGAGAAACATCCATGATGAGAGAGAACCATGGATCGGCTGCCTCCTGCACAACCCACGCTGGGGATCGAGCCCGCAACCCAGGCCTGTGCCCTGACGGGAATCGAACTGTGACCTCCCGGTTCAACCATGGAACCATGCCGGCCAGGCAGGAAGCAGCATTTCAGATACACAGGGAGGAATGCCGACGCTGAGGAACAGTGGGAGTATTTCAAGGAAGATACATCTGCCACGGCCAGAGCAGCTTTCGAGCATAAGGAACCCTGGCTTAGCATCACATCTTTTTAAAACAGAAAAGCCCCAAACTGAGCATGACTCTGGCCCAGAAAAGCGACCCTCTATCGTGGGCCATCGGCCTGACTTAGGACAGGCACATGAGGCGATGTCAGGAACCTGATCATTCCTGGGAATGCTGACTCCTCATTCCCGAATCCCGAAGCCGCATCCCTGTCCGGCCTGGTGACTAAGAACCACCCACGTCACCCACTCCATTTCCTCGGTTTACTGCCCCACCCCCAGCCATAATAGGCCCCTTGTTCATTCAACAAATTTTTCTAGAACTTCGCCAATGTCTGGGGCTGGGTGGGTCCCTGGGATGAGTGCCCGTGGCCCCGCCCTCCAGGAGGACACGCAGGTGGCAGCGTGGCAGCGACCAGGTGGTTAGAACAGGACGGGCACTGAACCAAGTGTCTGCAGGGTGAGGCAGGTCAGAAAGTTGTGGGAGAGAAGCCCCAAGGGCACCAGCCTGGAAGGGAGGGTGTCCCAGGGTATGGAGTGGGTGTCCCTGGATATGGGGTGTCCCAGGGTATCCTGGATATGGGGTGTCCTGGGGTATGAGGTGGGTGTCCCTGGGTATGGGGAAGGTATCCCGGGGTATGGGGAGGGTGTCCCTGGATATGGGGTGGGTGTCCTGGGCAAGAAGGGACAGAGGCCAGGTAGGGCAGAGAACCTCATGCCCAGGAGAGGCCCTCATGTCAGCAGCAGCCTCCCAGAGGGCTGCCTGGTCTGGAGGCCCACCTCCTGCAGGCCTCCCCGCACCCTCCTCCTCCCCGCCCCCCCCAGTCTGTGTGGCAACTAAAGCCAACGCCATGAGGTCATGGAGTCTGCTCCCCGCCCGGGCCAATCTCGGCACTGACTCAGTGGGGCATGCTGCCCGCTCTGCCTGCAGGGTTCCTGCCCAGATAAGGCACGGCCACTGTGTGTAGGAGGCAGAGTGGAGTGAATGGCCCAGGCTCAGAGCTGGCAAGCGTGTGGACCCCAATCTTGTGGGGAGTGTGGCCTTCAATGCAGCCCCCCTTGTCCTTCCTGCCCCCCAGACAGCCCTTCCCCAGCCACCACTGCCCCTCCTTGGGCCCCCACTGGCCCTTCCAGCCCCTTACTGCCCCTCAGGAGTGGGCCCCCCACTGCCCTTCCCCAGCCCCCACTGCCCCTCTGGACCCAGGGTCCCTGAGGGCACAGCCTTACCCCTGAGGACACTGCTAGGAGCCATCCGGGATCCTGGCGTCTGCTCCCACAGCACTCTGGCATCGCCCTCTGAAGGAGTGGCTCTGTGAGGCCTCTGGGTGCTCAGCACAGGCAGGACACAGTGCAGCCCACGCCACATGTGCGAGGACCGCAGGGACGGCTGGGCCATCTGGCCCCGGTGCTGGCCCTAAACTGGCCTCGGCTGCAGGCGGGACTCTGGGTGTTCTTGCTGTGCCCCTCGCTTTGGCCTCCAAGTAAAATACAAGACATGGGTGAGGGGTGAGTCTCAGGTGAATGCACCGGGGTAACGGTGTTTGCCTGAAATCCCCATGTCACTGGCTCAGGTTCCTTGGGCCTGGGTGGCCCTGACCGACCACTGTGCCTGGGACCCAGTGGGCACACCCCATGCCTGTGACCTTTGAGAAATGCAAATCTGATGCTGGGAACCCTCCCAGGCCCTTGGCCACCTGTGATACCACCATGTCCTGCCTCAGGACCCGGGTCCTCTGCCCTGCGCAGCTCTGCCTGGGCAGAGCTGGTCTCAGGTTTCAGCTCCACCCTCCCTGGAAGCTTAGGACCCTGGAGAGGAGACCAGGCTGCTCCCCCAGTTGCCTCCATGGGCGGGATCCCCCGCGGTGTCTGGTTAGCTCCTGGCGGACGCTCAGCACCTGGAGGGCCCACAGGATGTGCTCGGTAACCATGAACTGGATGGACACACAGAAGACGTCAGCCTCCGCGTGTCAGGTGCACGCACACCTGCACAGGGCCTGCTGCGGGTGGGGCCTGGAAGGATCCCAGAGCCTGTCCCACGGGTCCCAGCGGCATCCGAGATCCAGGCCCAGGCCCTGGTTTTAGATCAGGCAGTAAGTTGTTCCCCTTTTTCGGGGTCTTGTCTGTGGAAGCAGCGGTTGGAGGGCTGGTGTCCCCATCCCACATGGAGGCCTGGGCAAGTGAGAATCCCGGACCAGCAACAGGCCACCTGCTGTGAAAGCATTTCCCCGACATGGGAGCGACAGGCTCCCCGAGAGGGGACTGCGCTCACCTGGATCCAGGCCTGCCAGAGCCCTGCCCCTCCCATGCCCGTGGGGCCCCGGCCCTGCCTGAGCGCCTGCCCCTCCGCGTGTTGGTTTGGGAAGCATTTTTGACCTCCATGTTGGTGCGGACTCATAAGGGTGAAGATGAGTCCCACAAGGCGTGAGGTGCTGGAAAATGACTTAAAAAATTAAAACCACTGAGTGTTGTGACAGCAAAATAATGGAAGGGGTGTGGGGACCTGGTGTGGACAGCGGGTGCCCCTCACGCCCTCAGGCAAGGAATGCGCCCTGCATCCCTGGCAGGTGTTGGCCCCACCCTGGAGCCCAAGGATGCCCCCCCTCCTCCCCACGTGAAGGCTCCTTCTCGCGGTGAAGCCGAGGGCATTGAGGTGGGATGACCATGGGGCCCTTAGAGAGGAAGCAGAGGGAGACAGGACAGATAGGAGCAGAGGGTGGGTGCAGCCACAAGCCCAGACCCGGGCAGGAGGGGCCAGAGGACTGGCTTCCTAAGCCGCGGAGGGAGGGCCGGGGTCGGGACTGTGCCCAGCTGAGGGGAGGAAACACTTGGCAACTTGGTCACTGGGTCCGTGGTTCAAGCTACAGCACCACGAACAGACAGGCTCAGGGAAGACAGCGCAGCCGCCAGATGGGGCAGCCCAGAGCCGGACAGGTGTGCTTCCCCACACCCCCCTTGGGCTCTGCACACGGAGAACGGATTCTGCTCCATCCCAGCATCCCAGCAGACTCAGCGCCTGTGGCGGGGCCCCTGAGCACGAAGCTGGGGGAGGGCCTGGTGGCCCTGCAGGTCTGACCTCCATTGTAAAGGCCAGGCTGCACTCCCAGTGTCTCGGTGAAGCCACGCTGGCCCTGTATCCTGGGTCCCAGGAATGAGCCCCACTGCAGCCCGTCTACAGCCACCCCTCCCCCAGGCTCCACCTGCACCTGCCGCCTGTCCGGCTGCGTCTGCAGGTCTGGGTCCCTGTGCTCACCACCGCCTCATCTGCAACCTGGAACGGACACCCTGCAAGTCCATCTGACACTGTGGTCAGGGCAGGCCCCATCGAGACTTCGTCCACTTCGTCAATGCATAGGGGAGAAGGTGTGTGCACATGTGTGTATACGTTTGCTTATGTGCATTTGAGGCATGTGTATGTGGTGGGTATAGGAGTGTATATGTTCATTTGGGGGGCACGTGTGTATATGCATAAATATGTGTGCATTTGGGGTGTGTATATGTGCGTGTTGGGGGCGTGTGGCCTGTGTGCAGCCCCAGCGCCCTCTGCTGGCCACATCAGGGGCTGTGGGTTGTGCGGTGCCTCTGCTGGGTCAGGGGTGGGGCGGCGGTGGCAGGACAGGTAGACTGGGTCTCTGGTGCAGACGGCTCCGGAGTCCCTGTCACGGCTCTTCCTGCTCACGGTGGTTCTCACGTGAACAGTGCCACATGCACGCTCCCCCTTCTCCTGGCAATCAGCAGGTGAGTCCAGGTTACTGGGACAACCCCCCCCCCCCCACCGGCTTCTTTGCAGAATCCTCGCCATCCTGGTTAGCCCTCTGGAGCCCGCTAGTTCTGGAACGAAAGCTGTCTGCGGTGCCCCAGGCCCTCCCCCAGCTTTTCTCATCTGCAGACTTCCCATCACCCTTGCCGCCCGCCCGTCCTGTCCTGTGCTGGCGGCCAGTCCCACCAGCCAGCCCATGGGCCTGGCCCAGGAGTGAATTCCCAGTGTTTCGTGGGATGTGACCCAACCCCATGGACCCAGGGACACACCCTCCGCTCTACCACCAGGCTCCGTTTCCCTCAGCCCCGGACCGAGCTCCCAGCACCCAGTTGTCGGGGCTCTCAGGCCTCCCTGGCTGGGCTCAAGGCCCGCAGTGAACAGGCTGTGGGCTGTGCAGAGGCAACGCCACAGGAGGCGCCTGTAGGTGGTCCTTCTAAACCTGAGACGTTCACGGAGCACAGTGGGTGCTGGTCCCCCACTCCAGCCGGGCCCACGACTGGCCCTCAGGGTGAGGGAGACATTTCTCCCCATGTGTCCCCCGTCCTGCCACCTCCTTGACCTCTGCGCCTCCTGCGAGGGCTTTGTTTCCTGGAGGCCCCCCCCCACCTGCTTGGTGAACCCACACACCTGTGAGGCCCTCCAGGTGTGCCCCTGGCTGGTTTTCCGGCCTCAGAGGTGGTGGCCCTGGGACACCTGGCAGCTCTGAACCTCTGATGAGGCCTCTGGGCCTGAGGCAGGGCCACCGCTCAGCGCTGCCCAGGGCTGTGTCCTGCAGGGCAGCAGGGGCGCCGTGCACAGTGTCCGACCCAGCCAAGCCCAGGCGCAGGGCTCCCCTCTGCTGACCTAACAGCATCTCCCACTGTCCCCACTGCAGCCAAGTCCGGGGTCACTGAGTGGAGGGTGGTCCGCAGCAATGGGGATGGGGAGGCAGGGGGAGGAGCCCAAGAGTGAGCTCACATGAGCCCACACGGTCCACCTGGTCTATGAAATACAGAATCCCCGACCCGGACGGCCAGCAGCCCTCGTGGGGACCCTGCAGGAGCAGCACAACACTGTTGTTTGTTTGATTCATATAAACGTAAAATACAAGTTTCTTGTTTTTACTCTGAGGGGTCCCCCCCCCCCACGCCGTCTTCTGGGAGTGTCCAGGCTCAGCGCTGGGACAGCTGCGTGTCCAGCCGCCCGACCCGCGGCCTTTCTGCACCTGCGGTCACCTGCCTGTCTCCATGAAGTGTCTGTTGAGTCCCATCCATTTGTTCGCTGCTGAGTCGTGTGCACACGGGCTCTGCCGGGTGGGACGGGCGGGCAGTGCGCCCGGTGCTCAGTGACAGTGGCTGCTGAAGAGGCTCCTACCTGAGTGACACTTTGTAGTGCAGGTGAAACACATGAACGAGACAGACTGTGCCCCGAGGATGTGGGCGAGGAAGGGTGGGTGCTGGGACAGGGGTGCAAGAAGAGGCGACCCCGACCAGGAAGGGCCTGGGACAGCCGGACCACAGAGACCAGGAGGCAGAGGGTCTGTCAGCAAGGAGTGACTGGGTCGGGGGTCCCGTTCTGTGAGGCACAAGCTCTGCCCACTGGATGGGGGTGAGGACAATCGCTCTGCCCAGGGAGGCTGGGCTGGGTCGCAGAGCCTGCGGGCAGGGGGGCGTGACAACCACTCGGTCGGGGACACACGACACACAGGCCGCCGATGCAGATCCGGCCCCCCAGGAACAGCGGCCCCACGTGAAGTATGGCAGCGATCATCTTAGGTAGAAACTAGTTTAACTTTAACCCTGCTGTTTGGCTTCTGAATTATATAAATCATCCCAGGTGACTGAATACCCCAGTGACTGTGATGTGAATACCCCATTGATTGTGATCTTACTGGTTTTAGAAAGCACATTCTTCTATCCTGAGAACCAGGACAGCACAATTATCTTAAATTGCCTCAGTGGCCACAGATAACGCGTTCTGATTGACTCAGTGGTCCCAGAACCAGGACTGCACAATTACTCTAAATTGCTTTGATGGTTCCAGATAATGTGTTTCCACTGACTCAGTGGTCCCAAGACCTGAGGACTCTAGAAAATGTGTTTCTGTTGACTCAGTGATCCGGAGACCCAGAACTATAATTTAACTAACACGCTCAATTCTGCTTCTGTAAACTGCTTTGTGCAAACCAGGCTCCTCATTCCAAACCTGATGTAATTGATACTTTGTGATTTTTGCCTATATAAATCTGGTGTTGCAGCCATATTATCACTGCGAGATTTGGAGAGCAAAATGCCCCCTGGTAGTCCCAGATTTGCAATAAATGTGACTCCTAATTCAACTTCTCGAGGTGTCCTTGTGTGATTTGCAGGGTACATTACAACACATGCACCACGAATCCCCCTCTGAAACAATGAGGTGTGAAGAGGGAAGTGCTGAGGGCGCCGGTCCCTGCCCGGCTCTGCAAGGAAAGGGTGCTGGGCACCTGGGCATGGGCAGGATTTCAGAGCCGCAGTGACCTTTGCACCCTGTGACTCAAACCACACGGTGAGGACATGCTGTGAAGACTGAGTATCTAGTGGCCTCACTTCACAGACGTGCAAGCAGAGGCACTAAGCACTTGGGCTTCTCACTCGCCCCAGAATCTTCTGGAAGCAGAGATGCATGGAGCCTCGCCTGCAGCCAGCTCAGTTCCCTCCTCCATCTCCAGACAGATCACCGAGCTGCTGTAGCTCTCTGACCCCGTGGGTGAGTTTAGGAGAGCTGATAGTTTTCCATTTGTTTTGGGGGGACTGGCTATAGGAAATCAGCCACAGGCTGTGGTTCGCTTGAGGCTCTTACCTAGGCCCCAAGTTCCTATTCTATTTGCATTATGTGCCGTTAGCTGTTTGTCTTTCTTTAGTCTTAGCAGCTTACATGCTAGTTGTACCCGTCCTCACCTGCTCAGGAACCCCCTGCACGGTTACCCCAGCAGCCCCCATGGTCCAGGCTATGGGAGCCAGGCACACAGCCAGTTACGGGCAGCACTTGGGGAGAGAACACTGAGTGCCAGAGGCTAAAACCAACAGTAATTAGCATATTATGCAAAAAGACCCACTGGAAGGCCAATGGACTTTGATATTCAGCAGGGCTGAAAATCAGCATAATATCGCCTTGCTGTGGGCTCAATGGCTGAAGGCAATTCCCTAACCTGATAACCCTTCTACTGTTTATCAAACTTTACCTTTGATATGCCTGTATGCATTCCTAAAGGGCAAATGTGTATTCAAGTGAATAAAAGCTGACAGGACTGAGTTTTTAGCAGCCTCTGCACTAGAGGGAAGTTTCCACTTGGCCCCCCTGCCTTCTAAGTTCATATTTCTTGTCTAGTGTTTTCATTTGTGTGTGGCCCCTTCTTCAGACCCTGAACCCTCGCTGTAATGGATGTGGCACTGAGCCTCCAGGACACCCAGCAGATACCCATGTGCAGACCACAGCGTGTAAGACACCGGAATAGCCTCCCTTCACTTGGCACCCAGCTCTAAGCACAGGGCCACCAGCAATGAGAGTGGAACAGCTCGGAGAAGCTAACCCCTGCGAGGCTGGGAGACCCCTTCAGAGTCACTTTCCTCAGCACCCTGGTGCTGTCCGACGAGGGGGGGGGGGTGCTGCCTGACGACAGGGGCTAGAGGGTGCTGCCCAACGAGAAGGAGGGGACGGGGGGTAGTTGATGCCGGATGAGGGGGGCGCTGCCAGTCCCGGCCCAGCCCCCTCAGCATGCCCACAGGTAACAGAAGCTGTGGCATTACTAGGGCAGAACAGAACCCACTGCAACTATTTGGGGTATGACTCCAACACAACCTTGGGAAAAACATTTAATACAAGTATTTAGCCATCGGAACATACAGATAAATAAATAAGCTCAGAATCACTGAGAAAAAATAAAAATATCAATTAAGAATAACTGCCCATTTCTTTTCAGTCCCAGGTATTTTCAAAATACTGAAAATAAAATGTACAAATTAACTGGTAAGCAAAGAGGAAACAGAACATTCGACATAAAACAGCCTGAAATAAAAATAAAACCAACAAGGACAAACCCTAATTATTTTATTTCTGTGTGTATCAAGACTACAAATAGCATTTAACACTTAATTTATTATTCCAATTAAGAAATTACACGTTTTGATAATGGTCATTGTTTTAAAAGTGTCATTCAGTCCTGCACATGAAAGAATATTGCTAATCGGGTCAGTTCAGAGGACAGCCGGAGCCCAGGGCGCTGCCTGCAGAGGGGAGCGCGGAGCCCGAGTCCAGGCCTCCGTCTGCGAGGAGGCCCTGCTCTCCCTCAGCCGTGCGCCAGGACACTCACTCGCTCAGCAACCATGGGGTCCCGATAAAGTGCCGATTGCGCGGGAACTGCCCACACTCCTCCCCTAGACGCGCATGTGGGGACTGTCCCGCCTTCGGAGCAGCACCGTTGAGGAAGTGAGGGTGCAGAGCGAGGCGGGTTGCCCCGGGTTACCCCCATCCAGGGCGATGCCAGCTGGCCCGGGATGAGGCGTTTGGTTCAAGTGACTGGACCGAGCTCAGTGTCTGCTCCCATGCTGTCACTTACTGTAGGTCACAGACCTTCTCCTGAAAACCCTCCAGAGTGAAGACACACAGTAACAGCCAGACCACCGTGATGAGGCCGCTGGTGCGCCCTAAGCAGGCACGCTTGTCCCTGCGGGAGCAATGGCTTAGCAAGCACAGGACAACAGGACCACGTATCTCTTCTCCAAGCCTCGTCCCCAGGGAAAAGGCAGCAGGAAAAATGCCTTGAGTTTGAACAATCAGGCTTGTAAACAGCTCAGCCCACGAGAAGCAGTGCCCCTGAGTCAGCACCCAACCCACAGAGTCAGTGTGAACAGCAGCAGCGCCCAGAGCCTGCCCAGGGCACCTCAGCTCAGGGGCACCCAGTCCAGAAGCCTTGCCCAGGGGCACATCAGCAACGCCAAAGCCGCATCTTTGGTTAACTTCACTGAGTTGCCACTAGTCTTAAAACTGTGTTCTTGGCAAATTACCGAATGAGCCGCATGGCACATGTTATTTTAAATGTAAGTCACTGGAAAAGCAACGCCCTTCTGAGTGAGGGGCAGTGACTGAGTCGTGTAAAAACGAAGGAGCAGGAGAGTGGTGGGAGCCCAGCCTGAGCGTCCTCGTGGGCCGGGAGGAGCTACTTACGAGGCCGCGCAGCTTCTCTGCAGAGGTCGCCGCCCGGGAGCTCAGCTCAGCTCGAAGCCCGCGGCGCACTCTATGGCGTAGAGCAGCTTGCTGCGCAGCAGCGCCTCATCCTGGAACTCGGGCAGCTTCAGCAGGTTCATGCAGGTGCTGGCTGTGGGCAGCCGCTCCAGGTCGGAGCCGCCATTGTGAATGCAGAAGGCGGGGTACAGCTCCTGAAAGACATCAGCCAGCATGGCCTTCAACCAATTTGAAAATGCCGAACACGACACAGCTTACACGGTGCTGCAGTGACGTTATCTGTGGTGACACACACCCACCCAGACAGAGGATGATGCCTGCTGACCAGCGTGGCGAAACCAGAGAACACACCGAAGCCAGGCCCCACTCGGACAGGGACACCAGGGCGAGACCCCTCCAGGGCCCGAGCAGGACAGGCCCTGGCTGACACCACGCGTCAGCCATGCTGCTCCGAGTGTGCGTGAACTCGGCACACGTTCTGCGACGGCAGGACAGGCAAGAGCACAGCCCACAAACACACTTCTGACCTCCGACCTCTGTGCGTTTGCCAGTTACATTAAGCTCCACTTAAACAACACATACGGCATGTGAAATGGGTTAAAAAGGTCTTTTTTTTCTAATTATAGTTTGTGCACAACTTTAAACGTCGCTTAAACAGGTCAGAACAGGAGCTGAGAGAGAAGCAGAAAGCCTGTGACCAGAACCACCCCCCTGAGCCTTTCTGGGCGCCAGCGGCAATGCTCTCCAGCCCCGAGGGACATCAGGCATCTGCGCAGCGGGCAGTGAGCACCAGGTGGACACGTGGCCATGTGACTGGGTGAAGGCAAACATGAATTTATTTCCTGCTAAACGCCACGTCTCAGCGTTTCTTTCCTAATGCTAATCGAATTTCCTACTTGGAGCCTTAAAAGTAGGAAAATAAAGTTCTGCACTGAAACTGGAATCAAGGGCAGCACCTCACGCAGAATGAAGCAGTGCACGGGATCGGCACTAATTCAGAGTGCGGAGAGCTTCCACTGATTATGTGGCCTGATAGCAATGTAACAATTTTCTACAGCACTTTAATGATTTTTTGTCCATAACAATCACAGCCATTGAACATATTAAACTTTAATTAGCTTTAGCTGATGTTGCTGCTCTCCCATAACCTAGCACTAGGGTCTCAGGGCGTAAACTATGTGTCCTTGTCCTCCTGCCAGGGTCTCGCTGCAGGCAGCCCTCCCCCCTCCTCCGATCCAGCCTGCCTGCCAGGAACGCTCAAGAGAAAGAATAGGAATAAGCAGGCAGGTGACTTTCTCAATGTGAAGTCTAACTTATGACAGCTGCAAAGACCTTTAAAACCCTTAAGTTCCACTTGTAATATATTTTAGTTCACTGAAAAGACTTAGAAGAGGAAGCCTATCTCATGGCTTCCCAAACAGCATTTTTCAGAATACAATGCACTCAATTGTGGCTGCACGGGGATCAGCAGGGACAGGCTGGGAAGGCTGGTCCCCATGGCTGGACTCAGAGGCCGCAACCACTGGCACTCTGCCCTCCAGCTTATTGCCAACACCGTCGGCTTCAGCAGACCAGACACCGGCAGATATCTCTGGGCCTGAATTTTGCTTAATTTTCTTATTTGTAGGTTAGGTGCCTTTTGAAATGAGAAGATACTGGAACCCTGGTCTGTCATAATAAACTTTCCTGGGAGGAACCAAGATGGCGGTATATGTAAACACCTGTACTTGCTGCTTCCCACAACCATATCAAAATTACAACGAAAACGCGTAACAACTATCATCCAGAACTGTGGGAAAGCTGGCCGAGTGGAAGTACTACAACTAGAGAGGTAAAGAAGAAAGCGCATTGAGACTGGTAGGAGGTGCTGAGGCATGGAATGGAATGGCACCTGGGTACACCGCTTTTTTAATTGGGAGGGAGATACAAGCTCCCGCTTGCTCTGAGCTCCAGTGCTGGGTGAGACTCTGGGGCACCCAGACATATATGGGGAGAAACTGGACTGTCTGGCATTGAGGCAGGAACACGAGCAGCTTTCTTTCAGATGAAGATGCTCACAACAGTCATAGTTCCTGTGCTCCCCCAGTGCAGGGCTGGCTGGCACCCTGGAGATTCACTGAGACCCTGCCCTACCCAATTTACAACCCCACCCAAGCTGTGCATAGCAGCTTTTGCATATGAATGCCCTGTCCTTTCTCAGCCTAAAACCTGTCAAACAAGCTGCAGCTGGGGCAGGGAGCCCCAAAACTATCAAAAGAAGGCTCAAGGCTGCCACCAGCAGCGACATGTCTTGCTTCACAGCTGGGGCTCACCTGGGCACTTGCAAACCCTATACAAAGAGGAGGAATCTGCAGATCTCTCTGTAGCTCCTGTTGGGTGGCTCCAGGCAGTGGCTGATTTTGCACCTCCCTGGAGATCCAAGAGTCAATGTACCTAGTAGTCAGTGTGAGACCATACCAGATTACAACTCTTCAGATCCGTAAGTGACACACTCAAGGGGCAGACTCAGTGAGCACCAAAGCCCCACTGAAGCAAGTCCCGCCCCATAAGGGTGTCTCCAGCACAGCAGTTCTCCCACCATAGACACAGCCGATTCTCACAGCCAAGTGGCCTGGAGGTCAATTCCTTCCAGTGACACCAAAAGCAATCAAGGCTCAAGTACAACAAGACTGTGCACACAGCCCACAAAGGAGTGCACCAAGAGTGTCCACCTCAGGTGATTGGGGAGGCTGAGCCACTGGGCCCTACAGGACACCTAGCACACAAGGTCACTCTATCAGCTACCCAATATTTAGAAACAAACACAGGAAAGCAGCCAAAATGCAGAGACAAAGAAACATGTCACAAATGAAAGAAATGGATGAAAGCAAAATATTGGATATAGAGTTCAAAACCACAGTTATAAGGTTACTCAAGAATCTTCTAGAAACCTTCAAGGAACTTAATGAGACCTTCAAGGATCTTAGTGAGAATGCCCCAAAAAATGGAAAAGGGCCAGTCAGAAATTAAGCTGAAATAATGGATAATATACAGAGATTCCACAGTAGACTAGAGGATCCCAGGAATCAAGTCAAATATTTGAAATAGGAGGAAGCAAAAAACACCCAACCAGAAGAGAGAAAAAAAAAAAAAACCCAAAATATGAAGACAGTGTAAGGAGCCTCTGGGACAACTTTAAGCATACCAACATCCGAATTATGGGGATGCCAGAAGGAGAGAGCAAGATATTGAAAACCTATTTGAAGAAATAATTATAGAAAACTTCCCATACCTGGCAAAAGAAATAGACTTACAAATCCAGGAAGCGAAGAGAATCCCAAATGAGAGGAATCCAAATAGAACCACACCAAGACACATCATAATTAAAATGCCAAGGGTAAAAGACAAAGAGAGAACCTTAAAAGCAGCAAGAAAAAACAGTAAGTTACCTACAAGGGAGTGCCCATATGACTGTCAGCTGATTTCTCAACAGAAACTTTGCAGACCAGAAGGGTGTGGCAAGAAATATTCAAAGTGATGGACAGCAAGCACCTACAACCAAAATTACTCTACCCAGCAAAGCTATCATTTAGAACTGAAGGTCAGATAGAGCTTCATAGATAAGAAAAAGCTAAAGGAGTTCATCATAATCAAACCAGTATTATATGAAATACTGAAGGGTATTCTTGAAGTAGAGGAAAGAAGAAAGAAGAATAAGAAAGGAGGAGGAGGAGATAAAAAATTATGAACAACAAAGTGACAACAAATACGTATCTATCAACAAGTGAATCTAAATATCAAATGAATAAAAAAATCTGATGAACAGAATACACTGGTGAGTGTAATAGAATCAGGGGAATGGAAATGGAATGGACTGACAATTCTCAGGGGAAGGGGGTGAGGGGGATGCGGGAAGAGATTGGACAAAGATCTTATATGCATGTATGCAATACCTATAGACATGGACAGTGGTGTGGTGAGGGCCTGGAGTGGAGTGGGAACTAGGTGAATGGGAGCTATGGGGGGAAAAAAGAGGAACATCTGTAATAATCTGAATAAAGATTAAAAAACAAAAAAACTTTACTGACAAAATTACTGGACGGCAGCCCAGCCAGTGTGGTTCAGTGGCTGAGCATTGACCTATGAACCAGGAGGTGACGGTTTGATTCCCAGTCAGAGCACATGCCTGGGTTGCGGGGCTCAGTCCCCAGTGAGGTGCGTGTAGGAGGCAGCCCAACAATGATTCTCTTTCATCACTGATGTGTCTCTAAATGTCTGTCTCTCTCTCCCTCTCTGAAATAAAAAAAATATATATTTTTAGAAACATCACCAATGGGACGGAACCCTCCGTGCGCAAAAATGTAATTGGCCCTGACCGGTGTGGCTCAGTGGATAGAGCGTCGGCCTGCGGGCTGAAAGGTCCCAGGTTCGATTCCGGTCAAGGGCATGGACCTGGGTTTCGGGCACATCCCCACTGGGGGGTGTGCAGGAGGCAGCTGATCGGTGTTTCTCTCTCATCGATGTTTCTTAACTCTCTATTCTTCTCCCTTCCTCTCTATAAAAAATCAATAAAATATATTTTAAAAAAGAATGTAATCGTCGCTGCCGTTTGTGTCACTGGGCGATAAAGGTCCTGCTGAACCCTTTCCATCGGCCCGTTATCCGCACTTGCACGTTGCACTCGTCTGTCCTGCGCGCCAGGTCCCAACACAGCATCACCCCCAGACCCTGCCTCGCCTCCCAATGCCCAAGCACCAGACCCGTCAGTGAGGGAGGTCATGCTCCTGGCGCTGCGTGGCCTGCACGTGTCTATCCTGTGGCTGAAGGTGACCTGTTTCCGGGTCGTGTGTCTCGTGCTGCGTGCTTCCCCTCCCCATCCCCTCGCAGAGTCCGACTCCTCACCAGCCCTCAGGCGGCTGAGGCTGAGGCTGAGGCAGGAGCCGCCCGCCCCCTCTTCCTTTGGTAATTCAGCTGTGGTTATGGAAAGGGCTTGTTTTAGGGCATCAGCAGGAAAGATACGTTCTCAATTTACCCTCAGACAGTCCAGGACAGAAACATACAGAGATGCTAGAACAAGGGTGGCAAATGTAACTGGTAACTGTGGTTACAGTGTCCTCTGCCCAATTCTTACAAATATTCTCCAGATGTAGAGTAAGGTCAGGTAACAAAATGGGTCACACGGGGCACCTGGGAACAGTGTGCTTCTGCTCGCACACCTTCTCCCCCCACACGGAGCCTCACTTTCATCCTGCCTCCCTCAGCCGGGCTGCCAATAGCCCAGGACGCACGACAGACCTGGAGGCAGTAGTTGTGACAGCCAGTGCAGTGGACGAGGTGTGCCCGCGGGCTCACAGCCACTGCACTCCCCGGACCACCAGCAGGCACGGTGAGGCACAGTGGACGCACCAGGAGACAGAGACCCCGTGGGTGCGGCTGAAACACCGAGTGGACAGTGCTCCCGACGCAGCACAAGGCAACGCGCCTGGTGCCGCAAATCACTACACATCAATGCCACTTCCCCGGATTCCAAGTGACCCGCTGCCAGAGCCCCACGTGGTACCCCACTGCCTTTCTCAGTTACAGGGGTCTTAAAGCCAATGCACAAAGCAGTACCTTAAACCCCAAGAGAGGGGGCCGGGAGCAGCTGGTGACGAACTTGAGCAGTTTGCGCTTCTCGTCGTCTGTGAAGCTCTCCACGACGTGCCAGAAGGCTCGGATCACAGGGTGGTCGGCAGAATAGCCTCCTGACAAAGTGACAGCGGTATGAAAAAGCAGCGGTGCGCAGTGGGTCCCGGGGCCCCACCACAGGGCGCTGCAGCATCACCACATGGTGGTGGCAGCTCCTGGCAGACGGCCACCTCTAGCCGCACCTCTTAGGCCGGCCCGGGTGACGGCAAGTTCAGAGGAACAGAGCCTTCGGAGGGACCCGTGTCATAGGTCGACTTCCCTACGAGTGCCCTTGGGCCGTGGAGGAGCAGCCCTGAGCGACAGGAGCTGCAGAAGACCGCCGCTGCAGGGCAGGCCTGGGGCTTTCCTGTGACAGGGAGAGCTGTTCCACTGCACATCTCAGTGTCCACTCCTTTATCACCTGTCCCGACAGTGAGGCACAGACGTGGCCGACAATTAGACCACTGTTCTAAAGGGTAACATCTGCTACTTACAGCTTTTAATCTGCCTAAGTGCCTTCTAAAACTGAAATAATGGCCTTATAGTGCTCCCTCATGTTAATACGCTACAGAAATAACATCAATAAAATATCGTAAGTGCATGAATTGGCACCAGCATGAATAGGGTGCTATTTTCACCCTCTTCACCCACACAGCTGCCATCGGCGAAGGTGTGAGCTGGGGAGACAGTTCCTACGGGGAGCGGCTGGCCTGGCTTCCCTGGACTCATGATGCGAGTGGGGACAATGCACCCTCAGATCATTTCCTTCACACACACAGCACAGTTCAAGTGCAGAGCAGCAGAAATTCACTACAGAAGGGAGACACTTGCACACATTTACATGTACATGAATAGACTCACGTGTGTCTATATAAATAAATGATTTTAGCACATTTATAGATTTTGCAGCCATCACCACAGTCCAGTTGTAGGGCATTTCCAGGAACCCCTGCACGCCCTCAGGGATACTTCACAGAGAATTCCTCCCGTGAGAGGAGAACCTCCGAACTGTCCACTCCCAAAACCCTTTCAAGTTACCCTGGAGGAAGGCTGAACAGCATTCAACATTCAACAGAACAGAGGCGGCAAGGCTGGTTTCGCTTCTTAAAAACTGTGCTAAGGTAACATAAAACTCACCCCTTCAGCCCTCCTGCACGCACAGTTCAGTAGCGTTCATACAGCTGCGGCTGAGCACCATCCTGCTGTTTCCAGCCAACACTGCCCGGCCCCCGGCCCCCGGCCCCCGGCCAGGGTCCCAGGCATTCTGTCGCTCAGTGCGTGTGGCTTATCATACTGTTTCTAAGGGTCCTGTTGGAACATGTGTTTGAACTTCACTTCCTTTTAAGACAGCACTCTCCCGCTGTGTGCACAGACCACGTGTGTCTGCCCACAGGGCACACTGGGCTGCTTCCACCTTGGCCTACTGTGAACAGTGCAGGTTGGAACCCTCCAGAGCACGCACCTGTCCAGGTTCCTGCGCCCGACTGCCCGGGAAGCAGGCGAGGAGTGGGGTGCTGGCTCACCGGCAGTTCTGTGTCTAGATCCTGGGAACCACCGAGCCACCTGCCCAGCAGTCATTTCCTGCACATGTGTATTTAGAATGCTCTCTCGCAGTCCTGCCTGCCTTTCCATTTCTGAGGCAGCTTCTGAAGCACAAAGGCGTCGATTTTTGAGAAACTCCAATTCCCATCAGCATTTTTTCTGGACTGTGCTTTGGTGCACATCTCTGCCTAATCCAGAAGTCAGGGGGATGCTCTACGGGGATGTTAGAGGCTGCCCTGAAGTCAGCGATCTGGTTGTGTCGTTTCTGCATATGGCGCGAGGAAAGGGCTACGTTCACACTTTTCTACACGGATATTGTCCCTGCATCATTAAAGAGGCAAAAATCAAATGACAGGAAGACATGCTCTGAGCTCCGTGATGGTCCCACGCCTGTCCTGGGTCAGCGCTGCTATGGGGGCTCTGAACCAGAGTCTAGGCGTCAACTTTGCCAGACACAACTGTTCAGGCTGCTTCAGGCCCTTTACATTTCCACATATAATAGATGAGCTGCTGGGATCTGATAAGGGTCGCACTGAATTTGTAATTAATTTGTAAGAATTGCATCTCGAGAACACGGTCTGTCAATCCCTGAGACCGAACTGTCCTCCATTCATTTAGCCTCCTGTAAACCATGCAGAAGCCTGCATTCACTGTGCTGACTTGTATGTATTCCTTCCAGATGCTCCTTTGAGTGCACTGTTTTGTAATCCACTCAGCTGCACATCAGAATAGAACTGCTTCCTGCACAGGGACCTACGCTGCAACCTGCGGCCTTGCTCTTCAGCTCCCGCGGCCGTCTCTGGTCACTGTCCTCAGGAAGTTTCACTCCTTTCACCTTTCCTTTCCAAGCTGGATGTTTCTCTCCCCCCTGCGCACCCCCTCCCCCCACCTAGATCACCCACTGCGCTAGCTAGAGCCCCAGCACAATGTTGGGTAAAAACACCAAAAGCAAGTCTCTCTGCCTCGTGGCTCCCACTGCGCGGGCGTGATGGTAAATTTTTCACAACGTCCTGTATCAGGTTTAGGAAGATTCCTCGTTTCCTGAGAATTTTTTTTTCCTGGGAGGAGAGGCTAAGATGCTCAAAGGCTGCAATTACTTTTTTCTTTTTCTTTGCACCCATTGCAATGATAATATGCGTTTTGCCCTTTGTATTACCAATACAGCAACACATTTTGAGATGTTAAATTAACCTGATATTCATGGGATAAATATGCCTTGATTTAATCATTTTTATGTGCTGCTGGATTTAGTTTGCTAATATTTTGAGGATTTTTGCATGTAGTTATGAGGGACATTAATCTATAATTTCCTTTTATTAAAAAAGTGTTTATTTATTAAATTGATTGGGGTGATGTTGGTCAACATGAACATATAGGTTTCAGGTGTGGATTTCTTTATCACAAGATCTGTGTATTTTCTCTGCCTTTGATATCATACTAATAGTGCTCTTTGTGGAGAAAAAAATCCTCCTCACTCCACCATACCTCTCAGGACCACACAGGATATGCTTCTATGGCTTAAATATTATTCTTAAAAAAAATTTTTTTTAAAAAATTTATTTCAGAGAGAGGAAGGGAGAGGGAGAGATAGAAACATCAATGATATGAAAGAGAATCATTGATCGGCTGTCTCCTACCTGCCCCCTACTGGGGACCGAGCCCACAACCCAGGCATGTGCCCTGACTGGGAATCGAACCATGACCTCCTGGTTCCTGGGTCAACACTCAACCACTGAGCCACACCAACTCAGTAGGTTAAAGCATCATACCGATACACCAAGGTTGTCAGTTCAATCCCCAGTGAAGGCACATACAAGAATCAAACAATGAATGCATAAATAAGTGGGAAACAAATCAATGTCTCTCTCTTTTTCTCTGAAGTCAAGCAATCAATACAATTAAATACACAGAAAAAAGTACAATGAAGAAAAAGCACCTGTAATTTCATTAGTTATACACGACCACTACCATTTTGTAAAACTGAAATGGATTAAAAGTTTTCTTTGTTTTAAAAAGAAATTATGCACAGTGTATAATCAGAGAATAGAGAAAGGGAAACAAAATTTTAAAGCAGCAAAAATGACTTATTCAACTTTAATAAGTTGAATATAAGTGGTCATATGACATGTATTTTCTGATATATGAAATACTGTAAGTGTTCATGCACACGACAAAGGCAGTCCCAGTGGCCCACAATGGAAATCATTAAAATAATTTTTGTTATTGCTATCAGAGAGGAAGGGAGAGGGAGAGATAGAAGCATCTACATGCGAGACGCATTGATTGGTTGCCTCCTGCATGCACCTCTTTAAGGGCTGGGGAACCTGCAACTGAGGTAAATGCCTTTGACAGGGAATCGAACTCATGACCCTGTAGTCCTTGGGCTGATGCTCTAACCACTGAGTGAAAATTGGCCAGGTCCACGAGATTAAATTTTTGTTGTTATTGTTAATCTTCACCCAAGGATATTTTTTCCACTGATTTTTTAGAGAGTGGAAGTGAAAGGAAGAGACACACTGAGAGAAAGCATTGACGTGAGAGAGACACATCGATTGGTTGCCTATCACTGCTTCCTTCACTCTCTCCAACTGCGGATGGGGACTGAGCCTGCAACCGAGGTAGATGTCCTTGACTGGGATGGAACGGCAACCCTTCAGTCTGTGAGCCAAACTGGCTAGGACCATGGAGTTAATTTAAAAAAAGAAAAAAAAAGAAAAAAGTATTTACTGATTCAGAGAAGGGGGAGGGAAAGAGAAACAGAAACACCACTGAGAGAGAAACATCCATTGGCTGCCTCCTGCACAGTCCTTACTGAAGATGGAGCCTGCAACCCGGGCATGTGCCCCAACCAGGAATCAAACCGGAGAGCTCTTGGTGCACAGGACGATGCTCAGCGAGCCACACTGGCTGGGTACCACGAGGTTAATTTTAAAAATTTACAAATGCCCAAAGGCCGCCAACTCCCGCTCTGAACCCCTCCTGAGGGCTGGTCTGATGCCCCGGCTGCCGAGCGCCTTTCACTGTGCTCACTGACCATCTGCGCGTCTTCGTTTTGGTTTTCCATTTTCATGAAAAGCAGAAACATTTACGTGTAATTTAATAAAAAATAAAGATTCCAACAAGGTCCAGCTTCTAGTTTTCCTTTTCTTGCTGGTGGGTTTTGGCTAGCACTGCTCTTAAAAGGAGAAGACTAGAAGTGCCCAATGCCATGAGTAGAGACTTAAGAAGGTTCTGAGGAGGAAAGCCCCACACGATGCAGAACAGTGTGTAAGGACGAGAGAAACGGATTGGAATTTGCGTGTGAACACACAAAGGTTCCAGAAGACTCATGACTCTCGGTGGGAGGGGCATGGGCAGGCGGGCCAAGAACAGGTCGACCGTCGCTGTGGGCCCGTGCACACTCTGGGTTTTAACCCACGTTGTTAAAAAGGTGTCAGCTACAACAAACGCACACTGACAGCACTGCGGGAGCACGGTCATCGGGGCACATCCAGGAATAAACAGCGCGTGGCAGGAACGTACCTGAGTAGTTGGTAAAGGACTTCAGGTCCTCTAGACTTATGGGAACTTGTGCACCAGAAATCAGTACCTGAAACAAAAATGGAACTCATAACCTGGAGGCCGGTCTGAGGAAAGCCGTGCTGCGCCAGGCCCAATGCCCAGGTGCCGGCGGGCACGGACCTGAATCTCCTGCTGGTCGAACATGCGCAGCCACTCCAAGTTGACCACGTTGGCCAGACCCTGCCGGAAGGCCAGGCAGTGCTGGCGGATCTGCCTGTTCAGCCTGTAGTCGGCCACCAGGTGGATGTACGCGATGCGGTTTGCGCTGGTGACAGGGATATCCTTTCCGCCACATTTCAGTTCTACTACCTGTGAACATTAAAGCCAGGGTCAGAATTCACACCCACAGCCAGAGAGAAGGGTCTCGGGGAAATGGGCTGGTGCGGGCGGCAAGTGGGTCTAAGCAGCAGGCGTGCACCTGGCACCCCCGCACGTGCCTGCGGGCCCAGGGTCTTGGTCTCAGCCCGGCATCAAGGTCACTGAGCACCCTCCTGTCTCCACAGCACTGAGGACTGAGGCGGCGGCAGCCACGGCCCGTTCCTTTAGGAACTGGAAGTCACACAGGGTCAGGGCACGGACCACGAGGTCCAGAGAAGCCAGCCACTCATTTTGGGGAAACAGCTTCAGGAACTACGGCCGCAATGAAGCGATGGCTCGCACTGGCACCAGAGCGGCACCCGCTTCTCCATCTTTTCCAGGTTCTCCCTGCTGCCGCTGAACTGGGATGAGGAGGGGAACATTCCTCTCTGTGTCTGTGAGCAGAACCAGCGAGAACCACTTCCTGCCGCTGCACAAGCACACTCACAGGCCTGCAGGACCAGGGCTTGGTCAGGAGGCACCTGTGACAAGTGCTGGGCCGTGGAGCGCCGGTCCTGGCTCTGGCTCCTCACCCGAATATGTGGCTACACACGGGATCCCCCCAGCTTCTTGTCATTCATAAATGGTGACACTGCTTTGCCTAAATTGGACTTGTGGTTGCACAAGTTCATATAAAGGTGATTGACAAAACACCATGGATAACTATAAACACCTAAACCTAATTTCCAAGCATGTACTTAAAAAAAAATTTACACACACACTTTTATTGATTTCAGAGAGGAAGGGAGATAGAAACATCAACGATGAGAGAGAATCACTGATTGGCTGCCTTCTGCACGCCCCCCACTTGGGATCCAGCCCAGGCATGTGCCCTGACCGGGAATCAAACCATGACCTCCTGGTTCCTAGGCCGATGCTCTACCACTGAGCCACGCAGCCAGGCTCCACGCATGTACCTTTAAACTTCTTACTGCTACTCACATGAAGGAAACACACTCTGGATGTAGCTAAATGTGCAGTCTGTGCCAAGGATGAAGAGTGTGCAATAAATCCACACTCAGTGAGCAGTCACCAGAGTGACAGCACAGAGCAGGCCTCCCACAGCCACAGTGAGGGTGGCCAGTTTCTGGGGGTAAAATCACAGAGATGCTGAGACTGGAGGGGGGAAACTATTCACAAGACCTGTTTTGGCAGCCATTCTCCCGAGAGGACAAACACCACCTTCCCTCAGGGCGATGGCTTTACCCCAGGCCCCACAGAGAGGCTGCTCTGAAGTCTGCTGCAGGGCTTCCCCTACCTAAGTTCCGAGTCTCAGGGCTCCATCAGATTCCAAGCGTTAGCTCTCACTGTGCTCCCAGGGCTGCCCGTCCCTGAGGGCCATGTGTGCCAGCTGCCCCTGCTCTACTTCAGTCTAGGAAGCTGCCCTCCCCAGGTAGATTAAGGGCAGGTGGCAACTGCTGGTGCCCTGGTGACTGGCAAGACAAAGGGCCCCCTGAGGCGATCAGCTAAAGACCCGCCCTCCCCACCTCGCTCGGTCATGTAACTCTCAGGCTACACAGCTAAGGAGGTTTAACATCGTCACACTTGTCCCGGGATGTCTGTGCTGTGGGACATGTCGCCTGAATGTGCGGCCAGCCCAGCTCCACACATCCCGCTTGGCTCAGAGGCTGGGCTCTCTAAGCCATCCTGGGCTCAGCCACCCCTAGAGCAGTTCCGCCCTCCGAGCTGGAGGACAGCCTCTGACTGACCCAAGGTCACTGCCACCAAGGTCTCCAGACTTCAGTCCATGTGTTTCTTCCTCAGGGAGGTGCGTGCAAGTCGGAAATGCCATGCTCTTTTGGGCAGGTCAACCAACAGCCACACTGATTACCCGGAAGGAAACAATGTGAGCGCAGACCACTGTCCTACTGGGAAGACAGATAAGCAGAGCCTCACCTGCCTGAGTCAGGACAGCCCACAGCTGACCTGCCAAGGCTCCGGGGGCTTTACCAGTGACCTTAAACTTTCCAGTTAGCCGCTCCACTGTAATTATTCTCATCTGTAATCTCTACGCGGGAATTTCCGCGAGTAGCTAGAACATCTTACAGCCTCCTGGCGCTTTGACCGCTCTTACCCTCTCCCCCCACCTACTTCAGAAGGAGAAGTGGGAGCTGCTCCCATAGCAGGCCTCCCTCTGCCCTAAGATTTCAGTGCCCTTAGGGATGTGGGTGTGTGGGTGCCCTGTGGAGTCAGAATCACCCCCAGGGGGAGCAGCAACCCTGTGTCCAAATGTCCTTAGGACTTCGCAAACCTCACCTTTAAAACACACCTGGATGCTGCATTGGTGGGAAGTCAGCTCTATGGCACGGAAGAAAATGAAACAAGAGCAACAGAGCTGCAACCACAGAAAGACCAGTCCTGTCTTCCTCAGCCTTCCTTTACCTGGCAGTGTTGGGGTCTGCTCCCCAAACGGCCTCGAGATGACCTAGTGACGGGAATCGGGGCCGGGGCAGCACTGTTTCTGTTATTCCTACGTGGGGTTACCCACACCCCCTTCTGCAATACTCGTGGGCTAAGAGACAGGCGGAGCACTCAGGGACCACCAAGATGATCATTTAAACCGCCCCCGAAAGCTCAGACACTGGGCTGTGGAAATCCCCACGTGTGCCTTCTAGTTCAGCGTGGAAGGCGCCACTCGGGCGTGCACAGAGCCGAGCAGGGCTCACCGAGGGAGGGAGCCAGCACCGAGACAGGGGCGCTCATTCCTGAGGGAGCTCGAGGCCCCACCCCTCAGCACGACTGTCATTTGAGAGAAGAAGGGGCTGACCAGGATGTGGCCAGCACAGGGCCCTTGAGCACTGCCCCCTGCCCAACACTGCCCATCTAGGCGGCTGCCCAGGACCTGCATCTACGCAGCCAGGGTCCTGGTGGCGCGTCCCCGACTCCTGAGATAACCGATGCCGCCGGCAGCCGAGTTGGTCTGGCGCCGGCAGGCACGGAGCGCTGCTCAGCCTCAGTGGAATACACTCTGGTAACTCCTGCTTCATGGCAAACCTAGAGGACCTTGTGCTCAGTGAGAACATGTCACAAAAGGACAAATGCTGTGTGATTCCAGCTGGGCGAGGGGCTCCAAGAGTGGGGATCATAGACAGGCAGTGGGTGGCAGGGCCAGGGACTGTGCAGTTAGTTCCACGGTCCTGCCTGCCCACCCCTGACACTTAGTTCAAGACCCTGACCTACAGAATGTCACATAAAATAAAGATCGCAGTGGAAGTCACGGGCCTCTGACTCTGGGAACCACGGACAGCCAGGCTGCTTCCAGACCCCACTCTGACCTCACCAGAGCCTTATCCCTGTGCTCACTGCCTGCCAGGCCTGAAATGCATCTGGGCAACCACGTACCTAGCCCGGCCCGGACCAGCTGGGGAAGGGACACTGGCCACTTGTTTGTTGTTGTTAATCCTCACCTGGGAGGGAGGAGGGGAGGAGAGAGAGGGAGAGAGATGGATTTAAGTGAAAGACACGTTGATTGGTTGCCTCTCACAGGCTCTGACTAGGGCCAGGGATTGAAACTGCAACTGAGGTGCATGCCCTCGACTGGGAATCGAACCCGTGACCCTTCAGTCTGCAGGCCACGCTGGCCTTTCTGAGGTTCACAGAGGCCCAGGCACACCGCAGCAGCTGTGGAAGGGACGCTGGCTTTCTGAGCCCACGGCCTTCAATGCTTCTCCATGAATCCCAGGCTAAAGCCCAGACGTCTTGGCACCCACCTACCCACCTGCTACATACCCTCTAGCTCTGCCCACCCACCCGGATGCCTCCCGTGGAGTGTGCTCCTGGCCTCCTCGGGGCTCCCACAGGCCCACCCCCTGTAGCACAGTGACGGGCCCAGAGTGCCGTGCACGTCCCAGGAGTAATGAGGGCACGAAGCCGAGGCCCAGGGCACGTAGGTAACAGCATGTGAAGAGAACGGAAATGGCACTGACCGAAACGTGTGACGTGTGTGCCTCGCCTGGGAGTGGGGGAGAAGGGGGACCTGTGTGGGTGATGCCTTTGCAATGTTGAGTCCACCCAACACCAAGCCTATTTATTACACAGCTGCTTGCACACCGGCAACGCCGATGACCTCTGAAGCCTGAATCGGAGGCCTAGTCGCAACAAAGATTCAGAGAAAAACGCTGCCAGACAACCACCTTTTTGCTGTTAAAACACAACGGCTGGATTCAGAAGGCGACAGGTCCACGGAAGAAGAGCCAAGTCCTCTTCCCTGGGGACACATGGGTCTGAACCCAGAGGGGACCTGAAACCTAACAGAATGAGGGACAGGAACATGTGACCTGGAAAGGCCTCCGGCCACGGGACCTGCCTGCACGTGAACCCTGGGTCCGCCCGCCCGCCCGCCCGCCCGCACCTGGGCCTCCCCGAGGTCGTTGTTCACCACGGTGAAGTTCAGCCCCAGCTCCTCCACGTCGCCCCCGTAGCTCTTGAGGAACAGCAGGTTCCGGTAAACCTCCGGGTCCAGGGAGGCCAGGTGGTGGATGTCCACATCGGCGCTGGTGCCCAGCAGCTTGGACAGGAAGAAGCCGGCGAAGGGCAGCTCCACCAGCATGTTTTCGTAGAGAGCCTGCAACGGACAGGGCCAGCGGTCAGCCTCAAGGTTCCCTCACGCGCCCCCAAACACGCACGTCCAAACCGCTACGTGGCAAGCGGTCCATTCCCGGGCCCGGGCCACCTGAGCACCCAGTGCTTGCCTTCAGTCCGTCCACAATGCTAGAGCGACTATCAAAGCGTCAGGGCTGAAATCAGAGGAGCTTAGTACCAATGGGGAGTCTTACATTTTTAATTCTCACCCAAGGAAGGATATGTTCATTGATTTTATAGGGAGGAAGGGAGAGAGAAACATCAATCCGTATGTGCCATGAGGGGACGGAACCTGCAGTTTCAGTGCACGGGATGATGCTGCAGCCAAGCCGCCCACGGGACGCCAGTGGGGATTTGTAAGAGCCAAACCTGCCCTGGCTGGTGTGGCTCAGGCGGTTGGGCACCACCCCTGCCCCACAGGTCGTCAGGGTGTGTGCAGCAGGCAGCCCATCGGTGCTTTGCTCTCACATCATGTTTCTCTCTAAGTAAGAAAGAAAGGCGCCGAACCCTCCTGCTGCCAAAGGCTGGCAAGCATTTTCTGGAAAGGGCTCTGCAGGTGTATTGGTCTCCTAAGGCTGCCGTAACAAAGCACCACAATCAACAGAAGTGGCCTGCCCACCATTCTGGAGGCCAGAAGCCCAAAGCCAAGGGTCTCAGGGCCACGCAGGCCCTGAAGGCTCAGGGGAAGGACCTCTCCTGCCTCTTCCAGCTTCTGGGGTTGCTGGCGTCCTCAGGGAAGCCTGGCTAGTAGCTGCACCCCTCCATCCCCGCCTCTCCCCAGGGCTGTCTTCCCTGCGTGTATGCTGTGTTTGGACCTCCCCTCCTCCTCTTATGAAGACGCCAGGCCCCCTCATCTGAGCTTGACTACACACTGAGGTCACGTTCAAGGTTCAGGGTGTTAGGGCTGAGCTTATCTTTCAAGGGGGAGGGTCACAATTCAACCACCTCGGCCCTTCACCTCCGTGCCTTTGGAGCACAGAGGGGCACAGTGTGAGGACGAGTGAGGGCACCTGGGCACTGAAGTTGGAGTTCATGTAACTTCCAATCGAAGAAATACTATTCTTTGCAAGTGTTTTTCAACCACCGAATGGAATAGCATTCGCAGCACACCGACCACAGGAGAGGGGTCAGGCTGAGAGTGACACAGGCTGTCCTTGCCCACCCGTCTCGGGTGAAGGAGTGGGCCCCAGGACCCGGAACTGTCCAGATAGTATGTTAGTAGGTGGCAAAACTGGTACCAAAACTCACCTCCCCTGATGCCAGGCCTATGAGGTTTCACTCTCTAGTTACTGTCCACCTTTATGTCTAAAGGTTGCAGGGCAAAATGATTTTTGCATCTATTTACAGTCAAGTACATTAGATACAGTTAAAGAGCACAACTGCCAACAGCTGTGTAACCTCTCCGATCGAGATCCAGAACATCCCCACGCCTCCCACACACAAGTCCCTCACCTCCAGGCCACACCCCAGGTCCAGCGCACCCTGTCCTCGCCACAGGCGTTTTGCCGGTTGCAGAGCTTCCTAAACGGGACTACCCAATGCTTGTTTTTATGCCCGTCTTCTCATGCGCAATCTCCACCGGCCCCGGCATGTGGCTGCTCCGCGTGGCCGGGCCGAGCAAGCTCTGTGCACAGCCAGTGCGCCTCCGTGGGCTCCTGCTCGCACACCTCACTAGCCTGCACCTGAGAGAAGGTCTGTGGACGGGGAAGTTCTAGTCACGAGGCTATTTTGGAAGACGCGAGGAGTGTGTCCCCACGACGGCAGCATGGGAGGGCTGCACCCAGTCCCTCCTCCCAGTGGCCAGCCCGGTGCTCACTGGCTTCCGCCCGGCCTGGCGGCATGGTGGTCTCGCTGTGGGGTGGCTGAGTCTCCCTGATGGCCTTGGTTCTGGGTGACACGGTGTGTGGTCCTCTAGCACAGCAGGTGGGAAGGAGAGTCTGTAAGTTCCCCTGCGCAGCGCCAGGCCCCGTGGGCTGCAGAGTGCGAGAAACCAGCCACATCACAATTTCCAGACCATTCTTAAGATTTCCCTCAGACAGAGGCCTGCTGGGGAGCCACAACCAATCTCTCTTGTCAGAAATGTGCTAACGGAACAGCTTCTCCTCCCGAGTGCCTGCAGGTGCCAGGCTCCCAGGGTCCCTCCACAAAGGCCTTTTACGGGGGGAGACATGAATCTACCACGATCCTCTAACACCCCACCGCCAGCTGAGGGGAGGTGCAGGGGTCCTATCTCACCTGGTCAATGGGGCTCTACACTCAGGTGATCATGAACTCTGTCTGGGGGGCAGCTGTGACCCTTGCCTGAAACAGAGTGACCCCAGGACAGAGGGGGTGAGGCATGCCCAAGCCCCGCCTTAGAAAGGATGGCATGAGATCTGCTGAGAGGGGTTGTGGCGAACTTGCAGACTCTCCTTCCCACTTGCTGTGCGAGATGCACACACACTGCTGCTTTAAGATCAATGCTACTGCACTGCACACAGCATCCAACATCAAAACCAGCACTTGCCCCGAAGTAACCCTTCGCCATGAAAACGTGACTAATTCAGAAGTCACTCTGCCTTCCACACACAGGAGATGAAAACACGAGCTCAGCGAGTTAGACGTGTGTGAGCTCACTAATGCAGCTGCAGCTTGGCTCCTCCACCCTCAGCAAAGAGGGACGGCTCAGCCGACATAGCGTCCATCTAGGTCTGAGTGGGCCGTGTCCTCAGCCAGGTCCCACACAACCAGTAGGCAGCTGTTTCTCAGGGGGCGGGGGCAGTCGATAAAGGGACCCACTTCCGCTGGCCCCGGAGCTGCTTACATGCACTGGGACCTGTGCGTTCGCCTCCCCACTAGTGGGACCACAGGACCCTGAACTGGCAGGTGACTGTCCCCCTAGAGTAACACCACTTCTGGTTCCAGACAGGCTGTGGCCAAGGAGCTCCGACGCACCTGTCAACTCCAGATCCATACGGTCCCCTCAGCTGAGACCTCAGGCAAACGCCAGTCCTGGCTTGTATTTCTGATCTTGAGACTAAGGATGGCACAAGTACTTTTGAAAAGATGACAGAAAGGAATTTCTTCATGGAGAATAAGTGACAGCATGACCACCGAGGCTGCAGAGTGGTTCTCTGGGGGAAGCCCAGTCTGCTCAGGCACGAGGCTCAGACAAACCCCCAGCACTCCCAGGCCCCACACTCCAGGCCACGGCTGCAGAGCCATGGGGACCACTCTGCAGGGATGAGCTTGTCCCCGGGCTGAGGAAAGCCTCATCTGTACCAGGGACTGGAAGTAGCTGTAGGTGTAAATCACCAGATGGTCAATATATAAGGTCATTGTTTGCCATTTCTGCATTAGTAACGATAAGCCAGTGAAATTCATTAAACACATTCGAGCTACCTGAATTTTAAACAGAATCCCACTGTGACTCATAAAATGTAAATGCTTAGGTATAATTTTTTACAGAAGGCAGCTTTAAACTTTCAGAGCATTTAATATACAAGCACTAATAAATGATAGTACTAAAAACTATGATTGCATCAGCTAAATGGATTATAAATTAAATTTCCATAATGTATGCAACCAATACAAATGTAAGCATAAATCAAGGTATTTTCTAAACACAGGTTAATTATACAACTTCAAAAACTGCCTATTTTTTATGCAAAGAATCCACTTAGCATTTTTCATCTTGGCCTTCATGGCAGCCAGCTGACCACACTGGCTCCCGCGGCCATCGATCACCACCTGCCATGGGAAGTAGCGGTAGGTATACGGAAAAAGCCTGGAACGGATTTTTCAACTGTCTGTCTTTTATGAGTGTTTATAGCTAGAAATTGTGCCAAAATGATCTGAAATAAAAAGGATTAATTATCATAGAAGCCTTTTAATATAAGTGAGTGCAGTCCAGTACAATTAATGCAAACTGTGGCACCATCAGGAGAGCAGATGCGAATCTCACCATGGGCGTTTCTGTTTAGCTGCCAAACAACGCCGGTAATTTACTACATTAAGAATCAATAAAAAAATAATGCTTTTCAAATGCATCTTTATCCATCTTCAGGTGGTTCTAAAGTGAACATTTATAACTTAATCTAAAAACTATATCAGAGATGTCTTTTAAAGGCCCCCTAATTGAGCAAGAAGAAAACGGTATTTCAGCCCATGCAGCCCTTGGAATGTGAAAGATAAAGAAATGTAAAGCAAGGAGGCGTGAGGACAGTGCTCGCTAGAGCGCCTGACTGGACGGCAGCTCCTCGAGGCAGGGCTCGCCCACTCAAAGGATGAGTCTGCCGACAGCACCGGGCGCCCAACCATTTAACACGCACCGACTAAGGCCAACTGGGGACCACCTCCCACCGTGGAATGCTGCATCCAGGGATTTGTTTGCAGAAGAACATTAATTCTCCTTGGGGACATTTCAAGTTATGAAAACTACCCGTCTGGATTCACTGCAAATCTGTGGCCTCCAAAATCTAGCTCCAGAGACACCCCAGAGTTCACCCTTTAACCCTGTCTGCACAGCCCGCATTACGGTACTCCGTGTGAAGACCTGTATGATGGCAGCGTGGTTTCCACGGTCCACGTGTGCAAGCACCCAGGACCACGAGGGGCCCAGGCACGCCCTCCACCCTCTCCGCCCTGGAAAACCAGGCGCGGCACACTCGGGCGCTCTAGTGTTTCTTTCAACACTGACAGAGTTCCCACTGGTGTGACGGGCAGGGTCCAGGGTCCTGGTGTTTACTTGTGGACATGCACCATGGAGACCCTGAGGCACCCAGGAAACTGGTGTTGCTTCCCAGGAGGCTTCCTCCTCCTGAGAGGCAACAAGTGGTCTCCTCTGCGAGCAGGAGCATGGGTGGGTGGAGGGGCCGCCTGGCACCACCTACTCCCGCTGCAGGGAGCCTCCAGAATGAGGGCTGTCTCTGGTTCACTGCAACTGACAATCCGCACCTTTGGTCTGACAGCGCTGTTTTTAAAAACGGCTCTTTCACTTCAGAAAACTTGGCGGGATGCTGGTGGGAGAGGGCAGTTCACTTGTCAGAGCCCATTTTCCTGGTGGGACGTCCAGAACTCAACACACAGGATGGAAACACTGTCCACCAGCCAGAGGTGCTCCTCACAGAGGACAACCTGGCCTCCTGCTCTGCCCACCAGCCCACCAAATCTTCCCACAGGGTTTGCCAGTGTGGCGTGTCCACACGCAGGGACTGTGAGGATTTTAGAACAGCTGGTACGTCCCTGCTCTGGAAGGTGCTAGAACTACTTCAATAATTAAAAAGGAACACTTTTCAGGCCTGGCCGGTGTGGCTCAGTTGGCTGTATCATCATCTTATGCACTAAAGGGTTGTGGGTTCAATCCCTGGTGAGGGCACATGCAATAGCCAACTGATTGATGTTTCATGCTCTCTCTCAAATTGATTAAAAAAAACAACAAACCATAACGTATCTTCAGGTGAGGATTATAAAAAAATTTTTTTTAAAAGAAAACTATGCCCTTGAATAACAAGAAAAATAACCTCCAGATCTGCAATTGCTTGTTTTTAATGGAAAAGGACATAGCACAATTCTCAGAAGGGGTAAGGCTCAAATAAAGTAGTCAACCTATATAATAAAAGCCTAATATGCTAAGTGTCCAGCCATCCATTCAACCAATCAAAGCATAATATGTTAATGATATGCTAAGGCTGCTCAACCGCTTGCTATGATGTGCACCGAACACCGGGGCAGACACTCTGACTAGTAGGTTAGCTTGCTGCTGAGGTCCTGCCAATCAGGACTGAGCCAGACATGCTAGACATGCCCTGGAGCCCTCCTGGGGTCCCTCCCTGGCTGGCCAACTTCCTGCGTTTCTCCCCAGTCCCAATCGTGCACTGGTGGGGTCCCTTGGCCTGGCCTGTGTCTTCTCACAATCCAGGACCCCTCAGGGGATGTCGGAGAGCCCATTTAGGCCCAATCCTGCACGCCAGGCCGAGGGACCCCACCGGTGCATGAATTTGTACACCGGGCCTCTAGTTTGTAAATATTGATGTTTGATTTCTCTGCTACCAAAAAAAGTTGAAGGTCAATAAGAACAAGCGCCTAAGGGTTCACAGCCAGAGGCCCAGCATGGGCATGCTTGGGAGGTCTGTGACAGCTCAGTGACACGTCTAACACTGGTGGAAAAGCTTGTGCTAAGCACAGAGCCATCAGCTCTTCGCTGGGTGTCATGTTTAAAAACCCGGAGGGAAAAGATACGTTACCTTTAGAGATCCCAGCATTGAGTCTGATGACAATCAGGTGAAGCAGCTCAACTTTGCTGACCCATCATGAGTCTGAGAGTCAGAACAGAATGAGAGAGAAGCTTCGCCACTTGAGGACCAAGGTACTTAAATTACTAACACCCACCTCCATTCACAGCTCTAAAGCCTCAGCGAATTCAGTGAGCTTTTATAAAAGGGCACTAGTGATACTGAAGAATACATCTTCCCAACCCTCAAATCTCTCAGGATAAACTGCTCACTACTCTGTACGAAACATAAGGGCACACCGATTCTACTAACACAACAATTATAAACTACACTGACAGTTCACAACCTGGTAATTCAAAACCTGAAATATGTGATCCAAGATTTTATCAAAAAAATCTGATTTATAGGCATGCTGTTCCAGTTAAATCAATATTCTAAAGCAAGGAAAAAAGAGAGCCATTTTCAAGTAGAATTCAAATATGATAAAAGATTTCCTTCAATAAATATTCTGAACTTAATTGGCTTAAATGGACCTAGGTGCTTCTGTCTGTAAAAAAAAGTTTGAGATGACATTACCACATCCTTGAGCTGTTTATTTATCCCCTGCCAGGGCTGATTTACGGGCGATGGATGCAGGCCCGACGTGCACCAGGCCCAGGAATCATCTGCTAATGGAACTCCTAATTGAGGAGTGACCGCGCCATGAAGCAACTCTTCCCGCGCAGGACTGCTCCTGAGGACCTCGCTGCACTCCATCACAGCAAACAATCACTAACATATGCATTAGGGAAATTTAAATACATTATGACCCAATAAATACCGTAATCCATCAATACACAATTTCTCCTCTTAGAGATTTAAAGTTCAGGCATAGCGCTGTGAGTGCCGGCCATTCACTCACTCAGGCCTGACAGTCTGACACGTGGGGACACGTCTAACCATTTGTGATCAGATGATCCTCAGAGACGGGTCAGAAGCCAGCACTCCCCGAGGAGCACCCATGCAGAAAATTATGTCAGTCTCAAACATGTGCAACCACAAGTGAACCATCCTCCTCAAAGGATTAGTTTTGTTACTGGTTTTGTCTACACATCATTATTTTAAACTAGAGGCCCGGTGCACGAAATTCGTGCACAGGGGGAGGGAGGGCCCTCAGCCTGGCCTGCACCCTCTCACAATCTGAGACCCCCTCAAGGGATGTCTGACTGCTGGTAATCGGGCCTACCCAGCAGTCTGACATCCCTCTCGCAGTCTGAGACCACTGGCTCCTAATCACTCACCTTCTGCCATGCCTGCCTGATTGCCCCTAACCACTCTGCCTATCTGCCTGATTGCCCCTAAACACTCACCTGCCTGTCTGATCATCACCCCTAACCACTCTGCCTGCCTGCCTGATCGCCCCTAATCGCCTCTTCCTCAGCCTCCGCCGCTGTGGCTTTGTCCAGAAGGACATCTGTAATAATGCCTCAAAGGTCGTTTGGCTGTCTGGTCTAATTAGCATATTATGCTTTTATTATTATAGATAGCTTCACTGAGATAGAATTTACATAAACTTCATTGTTAGAAGGAAGGCTGAGACCCCAAATTCTCCTGCCTGGAACCTGGTGTAAAGGGAGAAGTGAGAAGCATCGACTGTCCCCCAAGTCCAAGGCCCCCCAAGACAGCGCCTTCAGCCCCACTGCAGCCTGAGCCACCAGCAGTCAACAGGGTGTCACTCCACACCATGGCACAGTGAGCAGGGCCATCTAGCTGTCTTGCCTCTACAGTAATCAAGATCGGATAGCAGACACATTCAGGAAGGAAGGTAATACATCATTTCCATCAGACTGAATTCAGGAGGTGTAATGACCTACCTGCTGCCTGTCACTGCAGTGTGAGAACCACCGCATTAGGGTTGTGTTTCCGGGGACTCCAGCAGAGTCAAAGCTCCCCTTATATTTTAAATGTCTTTTATTACTATTAACTTAGCAGGCTCTGGGCTCGCCTTAACAGAAAGAACTATGGGGCATAAAATTGCAGAGATTCTCACGCAGTGCGTTATGAAGCGTGCGGGGCAGATGAGGCAAGTGTGAGGAACTGGCAGGGAGTGACGATCTGCTGGGCACAGACCCCACAACCAGCACGTGGCTCCAGGTGTGAGGAGAAAGGGGCCTGCTGGGAATTCATGTTGAAGAATACAATGCTGGGCTCACACCCGAAGTTCGCCATGGAAACCTAAGGTGGTAGTAAGGTGAGCCGTGTGGCAGGTCCAGGTCAGGCTGGAGTACGTCACAGTGTCAAAAAACAAT
>PVJC01014312.1:10731-36735 GCA_004026665.1 Murina feae | reverse complement strand
CCTCTGAGTCTCAGACTCTTCTCTGGTTGTAGGATTTTCACTCAGCCAGCCGTCCTGTGGGTGCGAGTGGTGTCCATGTGTTCTTTTCGTGGTTTTTCTGAAATAGTTGTTCACAGCTGCATATACGGTGTCTACCCTATGCCGCCATCTTGTTTCTCCTGATCTAGCTTTAAAGAGAAAGAAAGAGAAATCTAAAAAGCAACATGTGAAAAAATTTGAATTCTATCATTGACAGCTGATTTATTAATAGAAATGATGGTATCCAGGTCACAATGGAAAAGGAACCCTAAAAGAAAATAATAGCTCAACTAGAATTGTTTACAGCAGCAATTACTTTAAATACAAATTTATTAAAAACTCCAATTAAGCCCTGGCTGGTTTGGCTCAGTGGATAGAGTGTCGATCTGTGGATTGAAGGGTCCCAGATTTGATTCTGGTCGGGGGCATATGCCCGGGTTGTGGGCTCGATACCCAGTGAAGGATGTGCAGGGGGCAGCCACATGTGATTCTCTGTCATTATTGATGTTTCTGTCTCTCTCTCTCTCTCCCTTCCTCCCTGAAGTGAAAAAAGACATATTAAAAAAAAAAACAATTTAAATACAAGATTTTCAGACTGAATGAGTGAATGAAAAAACACTATTAGCTACATATGTGAATGTCACCTTAAATATAGGGACACAGAAAAGTGAAGAGTGGAAGTATAAATAAAGATATATTATGCAAGTACTAAACAAAAAGGCTGGTATAGCAATATTAATATTATGAAAAATAGATTTAAGTCAGCAAGCATTCCTACAGATAAAAGGAATATTTTAAAATGATAAAGAAGTCAATATATTCATCAGGAATATATTGCAATTCTAAATCTAAATGCACCCAATAACATAGAATAGACAAATCCTCAACCATAGTGGGAGATTTTAACACAACTTTTTCAATAGTTAATAAAACAGGCAAATAAAATATCACTAAGAATGTGGAGAATCTGAATAACAGAACCAGCAAACATGACCTAATTGATTATATATATATATACTAGAGGCCCGGTGCATGAAATTGGTGCATTGCGGGGGAAGGTCCCCTCAGCCCAGACTGCACCCTCTCCAATCTGGGACCCCTTGGGGGATGTCCAACTGCCGGTTTAGGCCCGATCCCCATTGGACATACCTCTCACAATCCTGGACCTCTGGCTCCTAATTGCTCACCTGCCTGTCTGCCTAGTTGCCCCTAACTGCCCCCCTGACAGCCTAATTTCCCCCAGCTGCCCCCATCTGCCAGCCTGGTCGTCTCTAACTGTCCCCCCCACCGGCCTAATTGTCCTCAACTGCCCTCCTTGCTGGCCAGGTTGCCCCTAACTGCCCCCCTGCCCCCTGTCAGCCTGGTCGCCCCATGCAGCCTGTTGCTCAGTTGTTTAGTTATCCCTCACTAACCCCCTGCCAGCCTGGTCATAGGCAGCCATCTTGTGAGGGCATTAGGGTTAATTTGCATACCACCTCTTTATTATATAGGATGTTATTTTCACAAAAATCAGGATACAAGCAAGAGGGAAAGTTGTTGTGATAAGAAAGGGGGACATGGACTGTCTGGTATACTAAATGGTTAGAGCACAAGCCTGTGCACCAAAGGGTCACAGGTTTGATTCCTGGTCAAGGGCACAACCTTGGATTGCAGATTTGATCCCTGCTCTCCCATTAGGGCATGAGCAGGAGGCAACCAATCGATGTATGTCTCTCACATGAATTTGTCTCTCTCAGATGTGTCTCTCTCACATCAATGTTTCTCTCCCTCTCCCTCTCCCCTCTTCCTTCCACTCTCTCTAAAATTCAAAGGAAAAAATATTCTCACTACTTGGCTGAGGATTAAAAAAATATTTTTAAAGAAAGGGGGACACAAAGAGATCCTGGGAGTGGGGGTATTCTATTTTTGAGCTGATAGTCCATATGTGGGTATCTATAAATATTTATTTAAAAGTAACAAATTTTATATATATATATATATATATATATATATATATATATATATATATATATATTATCAGACATTGCTGGTGGAATGCAATCCATGTATCTTTTCCGGAGAGACATTTTGGAAATAAAGGCTTAAAATATGTATTTGTAAAAATTCCATGTTCAGGATCTTATGCTAAAAACAAAACCAGATGAAAAACAGAGACGTATCTTTAACAAGACCCTTTGTAAGTTGTCTGCAAGGGTGGAAATTAAAAACTGCATAGATGTCCGAAAAAGGAGGGTTGGCTAAATAAATTATAGTGGCAGCTGTATGGGAGAATACTATGTAGCCACTATGAAAGGTGACCTAAAAGTTTATTTTTATTTGCATAAAAAAGTAATCAAGTTTTTTTTGTTAAAGACATAATAAAACATAATAAAAATCCTTTCATTTTTTGTAAGAAAATTATATACATTTTAAAAACATATATTATCTTTGAAATGACCTATTTGCTTTTCTCCAACTTATTTTTGCTAAAATAAAAAAAGAGAAACAATTCCAATTGCCTATGCCACTTACACAAGAGGTGCTTTTATCTGAAAATAAACTAATGCCAACAAGAATTGAAATGGGTCAGTGGAGACAGGTCCCGACTGCCTGCATTGCATCTGCTTTCTTCCCAATGCTTTGCAGGCAGAAGTCTGAATCCAGGCTGGTGGTCTCATAGGCAGAGACATGCGGATTCAGGGTCTCTGACCTCATTTTGGTGACTCCAATGGTTTTATTATTTGGGGAAGTCTTCGTATTTCCACAGAACCAGACAGATTTGCTTACAAAGCTTCTGTCCCTACTCCACTGGACATTCCAAGTATGTCACCATGTTGTTCGTCCAATTACTAGAAAGAGGGTGAAGACAGTTGTATCAGTTGGTGGGGATTTTTGCAAAGTGCTGAAAAATACTCTGCTTGATTTAAGGAAAGAATCGATTGAAAACACATCATAGAATTGCTAGGCAGCAGCGAACACGGCTTAGGAAAGACCAGACCAAGTAAGCCTCAGAGATTCTGAAGTCCACCTCGGAGATTGCCACAGCAATGTCACCATGAGGCCAGCGTGGTCAGGAACTGCATCTGCACAGTCAGTACTAGCCATCCTGGTGCTGTCTCTTGTTCGTGGCTTAAACTCCAAGAAGAGAACCACATCTGCATGAGCCACCAGTGTCTGGGCGTGCCCACCTCATAGTTACAGAAGGTCTTAGGTTCCAGTCCTAACAGACGGTCGTTAAAGAAAACTGGGATGTTATTGTGAGGGGGATACGGATATTGAGAAGCCAAACCAAAAAAACCCCAACCCTCCCCCACCAATGTGTACATCGGTTATTACTGAGACACTTGATCAAGAAATGTATAGGGATGGTTACTGTGTTTACAATATAGAAATAGCTATTGTCACAACTGGATGTATGAGAACTTCAGGATTTCAGTGTTTTCCTGTTCTTTATCCTTTGCATCTGCCCAATATCCCTTTGAACTCAGTATCAAGGATGTTTCTCTTATTACAAATCTCAACTTATTGGATAAAAAGCTGAAAGGGTAGACCGTCACAGATATTCAAGTGAGAGATGTCTAAGTGTGTAATGTTTAATGAGCTGTCCATTACAAAAGAGCTTTGGGGATTATTACAAATATAAAAACATATAGGTAGAACTTGGCAACTAGAAACCACTCCCATCTTCTACCTGACTACTCAGGGAGACATTTCTTTTTCCTGTGTGTTTTTTTTTTTTTTAATATATTTTTATTTATTTCAGAGAGGAAGGGAGAGGGAGAGAGAGATAGAAACATCAATGATGAAAGAGGATCTTTGTTTGGGTGCCTGCACGCCCCCTCCTGGGGATCAAGCCGCAAACCCAGGCATGTGCTCTTGACGGAACTCGGGACCCTTCAGTCTGCAGGCCCATGCTCTATCCACTAAGCCAAACCAGCTAGGGTTCAGAGAGACATTTCGTATCTCAGTATTTTATCATCCCTCACACTATTACCTGGGTAACAGGAAAACCCTCCAATAAAGGTTAAGGTGAGGGCAAGATGTAGCAACTCGTCTTTGAAGTTTGAGGTGGTTTCCTGACATCCTCTGAAACATACTGGAGTGGCTGTCACTGGAGTGGCAATCCACACAAGAGATGGGGGACTGTGAATTCAACTAGGATTGCAATTTGACAACTCTGCCTTTGTTCTCCAATAATCTGCCATTCAGTAGTCACAGGGAAGTCTGCTCATTTCCATTTGTGTCAGAAGAGCATGTAGACACTTGAGTTTTCCATTGTATGTCTTTGAGCTTCCCAACGCTGTCAGACTGGGCTTAGCCTTTTGTCCTGTTCTGTCACAACAGCTGGTCCTGGAAAGTTTTGTCTTTCAGTGGGAACTTTATGTGAAGAAGGAGTGATGCTCAAAATATTTAATGACTACTACAGCACAGACATTCACCAGTCAGGATGGAGGCTAGCCATAAAGACCCACTAAGGGCCTACCAGATGAATAAACTGCCTCCAACCCACATGGGCAGTGCCATCTATGTGATCAATGATGCAGCCATTTTATGACTGAGAGCGCCTTGAGCTCCCAGATTCTCAGCCCTGAAGAATCAGCTGGGTTTCCACTTTCTTCCGTTCCAAATAGGACAGAAAACCAATCCCTCGCTCACTCCCTCTCCTTTCAGGTCAGGTTTTTTGCCTGCAACCCACCCCAGTTGCAGAAGCCAAGGTACATTATCGCAGACACAGGATGTGGTTCTGTCTACTGAGAAAGATGAGACAGTTGTCTGCATGTCAGGGGGCTCGTGGCACTGAAGGAAAGGTTGGAGATGTGGGTAACAAAGCAGGGGTGATTGATCCGAAGGAACCCAGCCCACCAGGCTCTTGGACAATGAACACTAGCTAGGGACACCACAACACCACAGTGCTGTCAACCCCATCTCTGAGTGTAGTCTGAGTAGGGGGCATCTGTTTGGCCAGAAGTGCCAGTGGGACAGAGGGAGAAAATAACCTTCCATTTTGGCTTCTGCAGCTGCCAGCAGAGCCATCGCCAAGGCTTACACAATTGGGGAACCTCAAAACAAGGAGAGAGGGTACAGGAGCAGACTTACTGGAATCAACATTTACATTGGACAAAGGGGGAAGACATTCAGTTATAGAAATTGGGTATGCAAATGAAACTGCCATGTCTTCTTTACCTTTGGCTACAGCCTGAGCCTCCTTCTAGATGTCAATTTTCACAAGAACGTTACATAAAAAAAAATCCCCGAAGTCAGTGGTACACAAGCATTCCACGAGTAGGGAAAGTTCCTCACTGAGGCCTTGGCTCCCAGTCCATTGTTCCACATGATTCTCAGCTCCATCCTCTCAGAAGTCTTATTTTTCCATCATCTTCCTTTGCCATTTCTGAAGAGGTTATTGGAAAATATGTCCTTTTTGTTGACTGAGCAGTCTTCTCAACTTGTTTCCCACCTGGCCAGAGTTCTTTTTACTTCCCAGACTCAGTATCTTTTAGCCCGAGCTGTTGAGGCTTTGTCAATAAAGCTTTCTCAAGAAATAGGTGGGTTTCTTATGTATTTTATTCTATGTCTCAAAAGCCATGATCACAATTCTTTTTGACATATGCTCTCCCTCCAGCTCATGCATAATTATTTGGACACATCACAGTTCTGTAAGACCACAGCCCTAATCTTTCTAGGGACACTTTTGTCCAACTGAGAGGATATATTTGGCACCACCTTAATGCTTTTGTGCTCTTAATAAAATGCATTAAAGCTATGAGCACATTAAAGCTTGATTTGGTCTCAGACTATGTCTCGTGGGAAGGCTCTCGATTTTGGCTTTTTCCTAAAGTGATATAACCGTGGCCTCACCTTTGTTTTGAAGAGAATGGTTTCATTTTTCCAACTACTCCATTTCTGAGCTACGTATATTGCTTTTAAATTCTAATTACAAACCTCTACGTTCTCTTTGAACTCAGATTTTTTTTTGTAGCACCTTGTCAAAAACAGCCTGTGACAAATAGCTCATGCATTCAACATTTTGCCTTGAAATAGCTTATCCCCAACTCTACCATATCTTTGCTGCATTTTAGATTATCGTGAGGCTGTTTTTCCTGTCCTTGCTATTTTCCCTGCTGCTAACAGCTTCCTTGCCACCCACTGCTTCATCACGAAGCCATTACATGTATTTTGGTATTTTGTCACTTCAGGAGCCCCTTCTACTTATCAATTTCAGTATCTGTTAGTCTTATTCACAATAACATTGCATAATAAGCCATCCCCAAAACTGATGACATACAACGATCAGCATTTATTCTCATGCCCGTGGGCTTGCAGGTTGAATGGGAATCAGCTGATCTAGGTTGGCCTTGCCTGTGTGGGTCAGCTACAAGCTGCAGGTCTAAATGGCCTTGGTTCCTCTTGGGGACCTGGGCTCAGGGTTGAGCCATGTTCTATGCGGAGGCCCCGGCTGAAGGAGAGCAGCGTACAGGGTAAGCTCATCTCAGTAATGGTGGAAGTATCCAGAGCAAACCCAACTCTGCAAGTAGATCTCAAGCCCCTGCTTGCGTCACATCTGCTAACATATGATTGGCCAAAACAAGCCACATGGTGTGCTAGTTATCAACCTGTTGACTCTCCTCTCTAAGCTCACTTTCCATTTTGGCTCTGGGATAATAGACTGATTCTTTCAGTATTTCTCCTTTAAGAGATCATAACGTTAACAGTTGTCAGTAGAGGACGCTGGAGTGATGTTGCACAAAAAGGGGACTTCTCTCCCAGTTCTAGCTGGACGTTCTTGCCATCCTCCCTGGCTCCTGCTGTGTGCTTGGTCAGTGGTGCAGGTGTGTGAGGTCATATGGTGATGCCCTGTCCAAGGCACACACCCAGAGAAGGAAGCCCCTTTGTGGCCTTGCAGCTCCACTGGACTGCTGACCATCTCCATGCTCCCCACTCCAACTCCCTCTATGCATCCATGTGGCAGCCTGGGCTTGCCTCTGCCAAGATCTGGCTCCCGTGCCCTCCAGGTGGGGACACTACACACTCCAGTCCTCACACTTCCAAGTGGCTCACCCGTGATCTTTAAGGCTGCTTCCTCTTGCCTGGCAACTGTGAACAGGTCTGGCTGGGACAACTGGAGGGTGAGCTGCAACCACACCTTCCCTGACGAGGTCTGAATCCCAGCTTTGGGGAAGGGTCACCCTTCTAAGTTTGATCTTGCTTGGGGCCCTCACTTCAGAGGTACCTTTAGAGTTTTCTTTGAACCTTTGTAATTACTCTCCTTTTATAGCACAACTAGGGGCCCGGTGCACAAAAATTTGTGCACTCAGCAGGAGTTGGGGGGGTACTTAATCCCTGCCTGTGCTCTCTCACAGTTTGGGACCCTGGAATCCATTGGGGCACACAGCACACACGGAGGGCACACCTCCCTGTGTGCTGTGTGCCCCGCACCGATTTCCAGGCCTCAGCCTCAGGGGCGGAGCTGGCTCGGATCCTCTGCCTCCCCCCCACCCCCCAGGCTGCCTAGCCGCCTGGAATCCATGGTGGGGGGGCATGGGCACTCAGGGAGGCTATCCCTTCCTGAGTGCCCGTGCCCCCACCCCATCACAGATCTACTTCCAGGCTGCAGGACAGCCTGGGGGCCTGGGCTGCCATGCCGCCTGAAATCGATCGTGGAGGCGTGTGTGCCGGTGCCCCCGCGATCACGGACCTACTTCCAGGCTGCAGGACAGCCTGGGGGCCTGGGCTGGCTTGCTCCGCCAGGCCCCAGCTGCCCTGCCGCTGAAATCGATCGCGGAGGCTCGGGCACTCACAGAGGTGTGTGTGCCCAAGCCCCCGCGATCACAAACCTACTTCCAGGCTGCTTTCTGCCTGGAGGTGTGGGGCTGCGGGCGGTCGCTCCTCCAGCCCCCCGCACCCGTGTGGCCTGCAGGAAGACAACAGATGGCGGCAGCGGACACCCGGAGGCAAGCCTCCGGGTGTCCGCTGCCGCCATCTTGACTGGGCTAATTTGCATACAGCTGCTCTGATTGGCTGGTGGGCATGGCTTACCCTGTCTCGGAGAAACGGTTAATTTTACTATTTCGCTTTTATTAGTTTAGATAATTATTTATATTAAACTTCCCCCATTTAAATGTGGTTTCTGTCTCCTGATTGCCCCAGACTGATACATATGGCCCAGCCCAGAGCAAAGGGGTGCAGAGCACACAAAACCCACTAAAGACATAGCTATTTAGTAGAATGTGATATCAAGGTCATTTATCTGTATTTGGCAATAAAGCAAGTTGCCACCAGGGGGCACCCGGATTTGAACCGGGGACCTGTTGATCTGCAGTCAAATGCTCTACCCCTGAGCTACACCCCCTTGCATAGTAAAAACTCCTCCTTACCTTACTTCACCGGTGTAACTCAAACATTCCAGAGTGTACAGTAAGTTCTATTCATTCCTGGTTGGCTGATGAAACTGGCGGACCCATCACAGACTGACGGGCGATGCCTCTCTGGCCATGAGCTCACCTTTCCATTCCCCAGAGACCCCTCCCTTTTCTCATAGACATGTTTTCACTCTCCTGTGGGCAGCACCAGGTTTGAGAACCCGAGTCCCCAGATCCTGCCTTCCTTCCCTCCTCCCTCAGATCTGCCCCATCCTCCCAGCCTCGCCCCCTCCTCCTCCCTGCTTCACCCCTTCCTTCTCCTCCCTCCTGGCTTCTTCATATCTTTCACTCTGCACTCCTGCCTCCTCTCCCTGGCCTAGTCCCTTCCGGGGCTATCTCCTAGGGTCTTGGCTGAACCCAGAGAGACAGCACTAGAGTAGCAGAAACCCCCGAATCCTGGGAAAATAACCCAGGAACTAGGGTGAGGCCCACAGCCCCCTACCACCAGCGCATGGTTTGTGGTCAGAGGTCCCTCTTTCCCTCTGCCCCACGGCAGGGGAGTCCACGTGCCCATTCTCTCCGCAGACCTTCATTCACATGGTGAGGACACACATCAGTCCTTCCTGAAAGGCACTAGGCCCTAAAGACACCAAGGATTTAGAGGAAGGACAATAATCTCAGGGGTATGTTACATGGCATCCAAGCCCAGTGATATTCACATTAGGGGGACCACAGAGGGCACGGAGCTACGCAAGGGAAGATCCAGGCAAAAGGGGAGGTGGATCTTTTCTCATTCCTGTGCAGTTTACTTATCTCATTACTTTGTTATTCAGGGAACATATTTCACTTTAAAAATAAAATCTAAATTCTAAATAAGTACTTATTTCAATGAGAACCTATCGTTGCCCCCTCCATCATGCTTCCAGCATAATCAACCTGCTACCATGTTGCTGGCTGCTTGTCCAGCCTATAAAAGAACACCTTTTTATTAGGAGATACAATAGTTTGTATGGAAAACAATAAATAATAATACAAAAATAAATTGTTTCAAATATTCACAACTGTAAACCTACTTTCCCCCCACCCTGTATATGACAGAAGACTAAGCACATCAACTCAGTAGGTAAGGATAAAGTTGATAAAATTCAATATCGAATCATGCTTTTTTTAAAAACTCATAGCAAGTTAAGAATAGAAATAAATTTCCTTAATTTGATGAGTAGAACCCACCATGAGCTTCCCAAATACAATACATGAGAAGCAGTCCTGTTAGATTCATAAACATGGAGGCCTGTCATCATCCTTCCTATTCACTATTGTATGGAGGGGCCTAGCCTCTATAAGAAAACAAGAAAATGAAAAGACGGGAAGAAAGGGTTGAAAAGAGACAAACTGTCCTTATGAGTAGATACTATGATGCCAACACTAAAAGTAGAGAAAAATCATTAGAACCAAGGCAGTTCAGCTAGATTGCTCAATGCAAAATCAAAATACACAAATGAGTATCATTCCTCATAAACCAGCAGTAACCAGCTAGATAATGAATTAGGGTAAAAACCCTCTTAATAACAAAAACAAAAATCATAAGGTAACTAGAAATAAAGTAGCATAAGTTCCATATTGACGAAATTATAAAATAATTTTGCTGAAGGCTATAAAGGAAACCTGAATTAATGAAGATGATTCCATAGTCATGGGTGGGGAACTCAGTATTATAACAATGCCAATCCTCTTCAATTCAATCATGTGGTTCAACTGTAATTTCAGCAAAGATTGAAAAGGACTCTATTAGAACTTGAAAAAACAGAGGTTTAAGACCAGCAGTGACAATTTAAGATATGAAAACAAGGTTGGACATGTTCTGCCACATGGCAAGACTTACAAAGTGAATGTAATTAAACCAGTGAGCATAGGGATAGATAGACAAATGAATGGAACAGGACATGTGGCCCATGCATATGTGGGAACCTGGTATATGAAAAGGGAAACTGTGATGATTAATTTTATGTGTGGACTTAAATGGAAGAAGGGATACCCAGAGAGCTGGTAAAACATAACTTCCAAATGTGACTGTGAGGGTGTTTCCGGAAGAGATTAGCATAAAGAAGATGGACCTCAACACTGTGTGTGAGCATCATCTGGTCTATCGAGAGGCCCAAAGAACAGAGGCTGAGGAAGGGTGAATCTGCTCTCTTTTGAGCTGGGACATATGCATTTTCTCCTGCCGTGGGACATTAGTGCTCAGTCTATGCTTGTAGTCGCATAAATAGAAATAGCATTTCCTTTCACCTTCAAAAGTTTCCTGGATGATAAATATATGGCCCCCCTATATATATATTGAAAATGGAGTCACAACTAGTGAGGAAAGTACCAAATTATTCAACATATGGCACTGAAATAACTGGTTTCCATATTGAAAAACATTTTTGAACCCTTGCCAAACAGAATGGTGGATTCCAGATGAATTAAAGACTTTAATATGAAAACTTTAAAACTATTTGAATTAAAAATATGAATCTTTATACTCACAGGGAAGGGGAGGATTTCTTAACACAAGAGGCACAAACAACATTTAGATTGATTTGTGTCCACTGGGATAAAAAGTAAAATATGTTAACTGTGTAACAGTTGTATCTCAGTGGTGAGAGACGTGTACACCTGAGATATTTCACTTGAGCCCTGCCTCTCAGTGTCATAGAAGAAATGCTTTATCTTCTCTTTCATTTCCAAATGCAATCACTCCTAACAGCCAATACACGTCAATGTGGAAATGCAGAATTATGTATTTGCTCCCCATTTATTTGGCCAGGATACTAAAATAATGTATATTTAGTGGCTGCCATTTATCAATGACAATTTTTGCTATTTCCTTCCACAGTGATTAAGAAACATATTTTTCCTCCAACTGAAGCAGTACGTGGATCAGCGTTCAGCAGGAGCAGGCTCTGCTGTGTGGCACTGCCCATCCTAGCAGCATACAGCTGGGGGAGGCTGAGCCAATCCCGGCACTCCCTTCTCACATCTACATGGCTCATGAAGCGCGAGTTAATGAAATGGAATGTGTCTTCTCCCTTGGCAGAACTTGTCAGTGATGAACAGAATAAAGATCTGTGCACACATACGCCAAGGGCTGATTTGCACTCTGCACGTCAGTAAATTCACCCAGAATTCATCATGGAGTGAGATGGATCTGCCTGAGCAGGTCTCTGTGGAGAGGGAGCGACTGCAGACAGAGAGAGCTTGAAGGAGGTCTGATGACCTCCCTGAGTGCGGCGGGAGTGAGAATGGAAGGACTTTTCTTTAAGAAAGAAAGGATGACAGGGGGAGGAGATCTGGAGTGTGGATGGGTAAAGCCATGGAAATCTTTGGGAATGTGGGGCATGCGGAAGAAACACTGAACAGGCACCTTCGGTGTGGCCACAGTGTGAAAGTGTCTGGTCTCAAGTGTGTGAAGGTCTAGAGCAGTGGCCCTCAAAGTATGGCCCTGGACCAGCAGCATCAGCATTACCTGAAAACTTGTTGGTCAGAAACTTTTAGGGTGGGACTGTCATCTTTGTTTTAGTAAGCCCTCCAGATGGATGTTAGGGTTCTGATGCACCATAAGATTAAGGACCACTCGTCTACAGCGGGGTTCAGAGTATGAGCAGCTGACTGTGCTCCTTGGTTTCAATCCTGGCTCTCCCCACCAGCTCTGGCTAGTCCTGACACTGGTGCTAGAATTCTCAGCCTATCCCCTACTTGCGTATTTCAGTACCAGAGTCTGCCAGCAGGTGGCGGAAAAAGGAAGCAGATGTAGATCCATGACAGGTGTTTCTCAAAGTGGGGTTTCCTGACCCTCGGTAAGGAGCTTGTTCCTAAGGCCACATCATGTTTGATGAGTTCCCAATATGATTCCTGTGTACAGGAAATCTGAGGACGGGCCCCTTCCAGTTATAATTGTCAGTGCTTTTCCAGAAAGGGCAGGCAGGCGGCTACAGCAAGGGGAACCTGGTGCTTGCTTTGCATCAGGAAGGTAAATTGCAGTGAGGCAGGCTTGGTAGCGTTCAGGAGGCCCGACCTGAACGAACACTGGTGGCAAAATTACATAGGAATATTGGGCATGACTACATAAGTGAAAGGTATTACTTAGGCGAATGTCTGTAGCTCAAGTGTAGAGTATTTGACTGCAGACCAAGAGGTCCCTGGTTCAAATTCAGATGCCTCCTACTAGCTCTCACTTTTGCTCACTAGGGCTGATGTTGAAGATTTAACGTCTTTCCCTAGTCCAGCCTTAGGATACTGAGCCCTCTCAAATCTGGAAAAAAGTCAGGGGTAACTTAAAACCCTGTCATTGAACACCACCACAGTCCAAGAACGATCGGCTGCTCCAACTCTGACTTTTTATTTCACTTATCACAAGTCGTGTTCTTCATAGACTAGTTTAGGTTCACTTTTTCTTCTTTGTTTTTAAGCCTCACTCAAGGATATTTTCCCATTGATTTTTTTTTAAAGAAAGCGTGGAAGAAAGAGGGAAAGAGAAAGAGAAATATTGTTGTGGATTGGTTGTCCTGCACGAGCCCTGATCAGGGCCGGGGCTGGGGAGGAGCCTGCAACCGAGGTGCATGCCCTTGACCCAGTGGTTCTCAACCTCCTGGCCCTTTAAATACAGTTCCTCATGTTGTGATTCAACCATAAAATTGTTTTTGTTGCTACTTCACAACTGTAATGTTGCTAGTTATGAATCGTAATGTAAATATCTGATATGCAGGATGGTCTTAGGTGACCCCTGTGAAGGCTTGACCGAGTAGAACCGGGACTCTTGCGTCTGCAGGCTGCGCTCTATCCACTGAGCCAAACCGGCTAGGGCAGGTTCACTTTTTCTATATCCCCGCCCCAAGTTAAAATGAAGTTGTTGTTTTAAAAACTGTTCGTGAAATAGCTCTTTTATCTCCATTTCTACACGTTTTCATTGCCCCAAATCAGTGGTGTGCTGGTAAACGTTTAACAACCAGCTCTTGGGGGACGGGCATTGCTGATGCTTAATGTTTCCCAATTTCCTGGCGCAAACAATCCCACCAAGGCCAGTTTTAAGCTACAAACCATAAAGTCACTGAGCATGGAGCTGAGAAAACATGCTCCCAAGTGACTCTCGGTGCAAGCCAGCTCAAGCACACCACTGTCTCCAGCCATCTCCCTCACTCAATCCCATCCAGAAAACAGTCACCCAAGATGCAACGACGCAGGCCAATGCTGTGGTGAGCGAGGGCGCGGGGCGACGGCTGAGGATGCGCCAAGGTCTGGCGGCCACCCCCACCCCCCTTCCCCGCAGCCTGCCACGCCGGCCCGCAGTCCCTCTCCACCCCCGAAGGACCCGCTCCCTCCCGCCCCACGCCGCCCCGGGGAGCCTCGGCCAAGGTCGGTGTGAGAGACTAGCCTCAGGAGAGGCGGGTCACGTTTCATCCGAGCGTCCTCACCTGGCACAGAGGATGCGCTCAGTAAATGTTGGATGCAAGAATGGATGGATGGACGGGCGGATGGATGCGTACACGCGGGCAAGCCCACCATAAACTGGCCACCAGGCGGGTCCCAGCGTCCAGCCGCTCCTGGCAGCTTCGTGGGGTGCGGGGTGAGGCGCTGAGGGGTTCAACCAGGCCGCCCGGGCCGCGGCGCCCTCTGGGAAGTGTAGTTCGCGCCTGCGCCCCGCAAGCCGCCGAGGCCGGGGTCTCCGGGCGGAAGCGGGACCGCCCCCCCTGGGAAGCGAGGCTTGGGGCCGGCCGGGCGCGCCCTCTCCCGCCCCTCCTTCAGGTCCGCGCCCCCGGCCCCGCCTTCTCCCGCGCCGGCCCCCAGACCTCGGCCGTCCGTGTCGCAGAGAGTCGCGCCGCCACCTGCGGGCGGCGGGAGCGGGCGCCGGGGGCCGCGGCCGGAAGCTGGAGCGGAGGCTGCGGCCGGGATGGCGCACCAGGTAAGGCGCGCGGGGATCCCGCGGGGAGGACGGACGGGCGGACTGACGGACTGACGCACGCCTGAGCGGGTCTGCTGGCGGGGCGGGGCGCGGCCCCCGGGGGCGGCGGGGAGAGCCCGGGAGCCTCCGACTTTGGGATCGGGCTGTGCGGGCCGCGCGGGCCGCCCCCACCCGCTCCCCGCCCCCAGTACACTGTGCTCGTACGGGGCCTTCTCTCCCCTTGGCACAGTCGGCCTTTGGGTTAACCATCGCTCTCCCTCGGCTTGGCTGGTTTTAATGAATTACGTTATCCTGGGAGCCGTAAGCATGCAGGCCTCAGGGAATGAATAAATCCGATACTTTTATTCTAGGTAGGATGTTGGACACACACTTTTCCCAGCCCCCTGTCTGCCCTGGGGTGGGGCGGGGGGAGACCTGAACCGAGGTCCCTGCCCACCACTCCCAGGTTTTATCCTCTAGGGAAGGAGTGGAGCTCCGGGGAGAGCCTGGGTACAGTGCGGACGAGTGTGTGCAGGTACTTGGAAAACGTGATCCGGGTGGGGAGTCGCCACGCGTTCTTCGGGGTCTCTTGGAGCTAGCTGCGTAATGGAGATGGCTCATGAGCGTGGGCCAGTCTCAGGCAACTGTAGGCTCTGTTGTTGGGGTGGGGTGGGGATTGGGCCTGGAGCAGGCTGTGTCCAGGCAGAGCAGTCACTGTGCCAGGACCTCGGTGTCATCAATGCCCCACTAGCTCTTGGTAGGAAGGATCAGCCAGGCCTGTTGGACGTGGGGGAGCAGGGGCAGCCTCTCTTGCCAGTTCTGGTTGGTAGCACTCTTACTCAGGTATGCCCCCTGCCCCCATTCGAGGGCCTCCTCATTCCAGAGTTTCCTCATCTATAACATAAGGGGTTGGGCCACTGATCTTTCAGATCTGCTGTTCTGGGGTGTGTGTGTGTGTGCTTATACTGGGTAGCTTCATGAAGATGGTGGCCAGTAGTAGCCTTGGGGAGGATCGGCACAATCAGATGGAGAGGAACAGGGTGGGCCTCCTGTCTTCCTGTCCAGTGCCAATCCCCAAAGCCCAGGGGCCTGTGAGCCCAGCCTACAGGGGAGGGCAGCGCGGTGCAGGGTTGGATCTGGGAGCCCAAGTGTGAGGCATGCTGGGAGAATGGGTCAGGCTGAGAAGGACAGTGAAAGATGGATGAGTCTGATGGGTATTTTTTTAAAATATATTTTATTGATTTTTTTACAGGGAGGGAGGGAGAGGGATAGAGAGTTAGAAACATCAATGAGAGAGAAACATCGATCAGCTGCCTCTTGCACACCTCCTACTGGGGATGTGCCCACAACCAAGGTACATGCCCTTGACCAGAATTGAACCTGGGACTCTTGAGTCCGCAGGCCAACGCTCTATCCACTGAGCCAAACCGGTTAGGGTGAGTCTTATGGGTATTAACCCTGAGGTTTTCGTGCTGGGCTAGTAACACCATGGATGGAGTGTTTCAGGAGGGCTAGCATGGCAGCAGTGAGCCAGTAGGCTGCTTAGTTACAGCAATCCTGGACCAGCCAAGAAAGCTTTTCTCCCATTTTCTGAGGGAGGGTGGTGGTCTGAGAGCCACAAAGGGAATGACGTAGGATCCGGGGAGGGTGGTGGGTCCAGATTGTAAGCCAGAGGAGGGTTTCCCTCTCCTGAAGGTATTTGTGGCCTGCACATTTTCACACTCATTCTTGCTTGTGTGCACACACATACACACACACTCCTCACTCTTCCTCTGCTTTTTGGGCAGGGGGAAGCCACTAATGGGACTGCCTATCCTGGCCACAGTCAGTTTTATTCCTGTTTGGTAAGAACTTAGTCATAGAAGAGTTTGTTTTGAGGCTGGGTAGTGCAAGGCCGGGACCCATGTCTTCCAGGTGTCTAGAAGAGCTGAGTATATTAGCCAGGAGATAAACAGGCACTTGGAGTATGTGGAAGAGTCTGTTCGTTCTGTGTAGCTAGAGATGGTAGGTTGTGACCTGCAGGTTGGTGTTATGCAGGCAGATTTGGCTGCAGTAGCACTACTCATAGCACTTAAATGTTCCAGCATTTGTTGTGGGTACTTTCCTGTATCAATCGATTTAGTCTTCACAGCATCCCTACAACATAGGTTGTTGTGATCCCAGTCTTATAGATGAATTTGGCAAGGTGCCAAAGCTAATATGATGCAAAGCAGGGATTGGAATGCCAACAGCCAGGCTCCTGAGGTCAAGCCCTTAGCCCCCATGCTCTACCCTGTCTATATCCAGAACTTCTTAACTGCCAGATCAGGCCAGCAGTGGGACCAGCTGTTGGGAGTGTGATAGGCACACGTGACTGAAGGCACTGAACTAGACATTCATGAGCCGCCCAGTTTTACGTGGAAGTTGGCATAAAATGTTCACTGCTCCGTAAAGGTCCACAGCAGTTGTCTGTGATTTCTGGTTCACAAATGTGCTACCTTGGACAGCTGGTGCCTGGGGAGAGGGGAGGGGCACCAGGGCCTGTTTACCAGGACAGTTTCATATTCAGGGGACCAGGCAGGTTTCATCCAGTCTCTAGCCTGTGACTGGACTGCATGACAGAACCCCCTGGGGAATTTGAAAATGTTGATGTCTGAACCCTGAAAGCACTAAATCATGATTTAGTAGATCTAGGATGAGTTGGGAAATCAGCCCCCGATTAAAAGGAAACTGTGAAGCACATCCTTTGAATATCAAACCCCTTTTGTTTTGCCCGTTGTTATGTTGTAAGAACTTCTGATGGGAGAAGCTGAGGATACAGAGCATTTTCCACCTGGTTTACTCAACAGATGCTGTCTGCTGGCTTGAACTAGCTCTCCCGCAGGACTGCCGCGTGGCTCTGCTCGCTGGCTCTGCTCGGGCCTGATGCCCTGTCCCCTGCTCCAGCCAGGCCATGCCATTTAGCAGTGGCTACAGGAGCATTTGTTGAGTCAGGACTTATTCCCTTTCCCCGTCACCGACTTGAACAAATCTATTTCAATGTTCAGCTTTTATTATGAGGTTACTGGGAATGAGACTGTCTGATACAGATACCCCCATGTCTATCCCTACAGCCTTTACTGGGTAATAATAATTTAAAAAATTGGATGCTAGATGCTTAGTTTCTTAAGGTTTACTGATCTTATTATTTCGAACTATTGAAATTCATGCACTGGTCAAACTCCCAGATGACCTCCGGTCTATGGGGCAATTTGCATACTAGGATTTTATTATATAGGATGTAGTCACAGTCGAGCACAGGGAAGGGACACCAAAATTTCAGTCCAGAGGCCTGAGCCCTAGACTTGGCCCTGAGGCTGTCTATCTACTCTGCATGCTGCTTTACTCCTCACTTTGGAACCTCTGCCCCTCACACAGGATAAGTGTGCCACCAGCATAGGGCTGTTTTATATCAAATAGGAGAACTGAAATGCTCCGAAACATGTAAGGGTCATGCCTCCACTAATCTGTGAGCCTCTGTGTGCCTTGTCGCTCAGCAGCCAGCAGGGTGCCTTTAGTGTGTGGGTGTTAAAGTTAGAGAGGGCAGAGGAGAGAGGCAAGTGGAGTGGAGAGGCTGGCTGGGGCACCTGGTACATGGAAATGGGTGTGTTGGGGAAGTCGTACATGCCCACAATCCCTAGCTCTTGTCATCAGATAGGAGGTGTCCACGCTGGCCGCTGTTCACAGCATAGTATGAGTTACCTAGAGAGGAGCCCGGTCGGGGGTCAGCTAATATCTCTGGTCCAGGGAGTGGCCTTGTTGGAAAGGTGGACCTCCATAACTCGGTATGTCGCTGCTATCAGCATGTTCTTCCCTGGATCTAACTCAGACCTGCCGAGTCAGCTCTGTGTTGAGCTACCAGAAGTTGGAGAAGAAATGAGCATTCAAGGCCGTCCTGACTTGATTCTTCTTACTGGCCCCCGGATGGTGTGTCTGGGTGGAACTCTTGTTTTGCGGGTCAGAGCCTGATGTTGGTCATTACACCCCTAGGTTATGGTTCTCAGGGAATTGACTTTTACTAACCAAACTCACAGAGGACAAATAGGTAAGTCAGACTAGGCCAGTTCCTTAACACATTGCGGACAGGTCATGAGAATTCTCACTTCTTATTACACAGTGTTTTACAAAGTATCATTCTTTAAAAAGATATTAGCTTGTAAGAAAATGTAATAAAGAACTTCAAAATGCAATGGGTATTTAATTTTAAAGCATGCCTTTAACATTTATGTAAAACATTGGTTGTTTTTTTAAGTACTACAAAGTCCGTGTCCAAAGAACCTTTTTTTAAAAAATATATTTTATTGATTTTTTTACAGAGAGGGAGAGAGATAGAGAGTGAGAAACATCAATGAGAGAGAAACATCGATCAGCCACCTCCTGCACACCTCCTACTGGGGATGTGCCCACAACCAAGGTACATGCCCTTGACTGGAATCGAACCTGGGACCTTTCAGTCCGCAGGCCGACGCTCTATCCACTGAGCCAAACTGGTTAGGGCTAAAACGTTTTTTTTTGTACTCGTTCAATAGAAACTTATTTGGCCGCTGGATAAGGCTAGCAATAAAACTACTGGTCCGCATTAATGTATTAATGTGAGGGGGTAATGTTTCTCCTTATCCGTGGTTTTTCTTTTTAGAGTTCAGTTGCCCAGCTTCTGGTGGCCCCAAGCATTGCTTGGCTTGTGGTTGCATTAATCCAATCTCTGCCTCTGTTGTCACATGGCCTTCTCTTGTGTCTTTCTTCTTATAAGGGCGCCAGTCATATTGGGCTAAGTTCCTAACTTAATCCAGTATGACCTTATTTTAACTAATTGCATCTGTAGTGACCCTTTTCCCAAATAAGGCCACCTTTACAGCATAGCATTTTGGGGACACAGTTGACTCCCATCTGATTGCTGTTGCTCCTTTGCCTGCTCCCGTGTGTCAGAGGCCCACCACATGCTTGCTGCTCCCCACTCCTTTGTGAGCACCTGACCTTGATGGGATGGAACCAGCCCACTCCCCCGAGATTGTGCCCGCAGGTGTCCATCGCCTTCCAGGACCTGGCCGTGCGGTTCTCTGAGGAGGAGTGGCAGCTCCTCGGGGAGAGACAGAGGGAACTCTACAGGGATGTGATGCAGGAGAACTACCAGGCGCTGGTCTCCCTGGGTAAGGAGCTGGCTGAGCTCTGGGCCCTTTCTGGGAGGTGTAGCAAGAGCCTGAGCTGAAAGTGGAAGGGGGGCTAGATCCAGCACCCCAGGCCGAGGCCTTCATCTTCCTTTACAAAAGAAACACTGTTGGAGGTGGTGTCCTGAGAGCCTCAGCTGAGCTGGGCGGGGACTACGCCATTGTTGCTTCTGTGGACTACACTGGGTTCTGGGTCTGCTTTGGTGGGGGTGCTAAAAAGCTGGCAAAACACGGAGCAAGGTGGTTTCATGGTACCTAACACTCTTTGGTTCTTGGGATTTGGTGGTCACATGAACACATGGGTCAGCAGATGCATGGATGTATGGGCATCAGGGCCGCCTGCATGCTTGGGCTTAGGGGACGGAGGCAAGCCTCCATTCCAGGGGTAATGTCCTTCTTCTTTCTCAGGGACAGCTGACCTGCTCCCCCTCTCTGCCTTCCTGTCTCCTGCGGAGCCTGGAGAAGCCATGAGCAGGAGCAAAGCTGGCGAGGAACAGGAGCCTCCTAAGGGAGGTGCCCTAGGTGAGTAATCTTGGTAGAGGACCAGGCCCTTTGGGTATCTTGGTCCCCCTGTGCAGCCTGGACCCAAGTGGACTCATTCTTTTCCCTCCCACCATGTGGTCCTTAGCTCCCAACTCCACTTCACATGAGACACCATGACATCAATCCTCTCCACCTCACCAAGCTCTTGACCCTAACCCCACCTTGACCTTTCACCTCTTGTCCCTCTTGTCCGGGAGCTTGGTGCACTTGCCCATTGAGTGACCTGCTCAGAAAAAACCTGGGGTTGCCCTTGGAGTGCATCACCTCTGTGGGCCCCCTTCCTGCCACCACCCATGCAGAGCCCACCTACTGTTCCCGAAGGTGCTGGCACAGGGCTGGAATCCAGAGACCCAGCCTGGGCGAGGCCGGGAGATTTAGGGGTGGGCAGTGCCAGGAAAGGCAGAGGGCTCCAATGGTGAGAGGGGACGGGGATGCAAGCCTTGGCATTCCCCTCGGAGGAGTAACAGGTAATGAAGACAGCATATAAAAGAGGCCAGTTACCCAGGGTCCCAGCTCTCAGTCCTGGCTGTGCCCGTGGGTAGGTCACCAGGCCTGAGCCCTGGTCCTCTTTATCTCATAGCCATCGGTCTCTCCTTTGCCGCTCCTTATGTGGTTGCGCAACCACATGAAATGCATACAGAAGTGTGCGTGCTGAGCTGACGTAGGGAGTGGGCATTCACTGTGGCCTCTCCAGCAGGAGGAGCACCCCAGCACAGCCTGCACCTCACCGCCCTGGTACAGCTGGTGAAGGAGATTCCAGGGTTCTTGTTTGGGGAAATCGGCCCCGAGAGCGGGAAAGCTGGCCTGGATGGGGAACAGGCGAACCCCGAAGGTAAGTTGGACAGCAGGGCAGCCTTGCACTCCACAAGGTGAAGTTTAAGTTGTGAGCAGTGCCATGTGTGTGCTGTGTGCCTGCCTAGCTGCTGCCAGACCCTAGGTGGGATCTTTCCATTTCATGAATGCCCTGGCAGTGTGCCTACCACAGAGACATGGATAGCTGATGAAACAGCGGCCTCTGACTTTTCTCACAGTGGTTTCTACATGGCTTCATCCACATCTTTGTGGCCACGTCATGTTGTGGCAGATGAAGCCAGTCCCTGTTCTAAGGTGAGGAAGGCTAAGCTGAGGCTTGTTTGACCAGTGGGGACAAAGGTCCCCTTCCCGGCCTGTGCTCTTCGCACATCATCAGTCTTTCCTTCTAACTGTCCCTTCTCAGTTCATCCCTCACCTCCTCAGGGAATCTGTCCCCATCAGCCTGAGCCTATAGGGTTCCTTAGAGTCCCTGTTGATAGTAACTGAAATAGAAAGTGGGGATGGGAGGGATCTAATCAGAACAAGACTGTGACTGTGAGTCAACATATTAAGAGCTCAGGAGTGACAAGGCAGAGCTTACTGTGTCCTGTTACTGATGTCCTGTTAGTGGAATATGGCAAGGAAGGGCCAGAATGGAACACTTTACCTGCTGGGCATAAATCTCAGCTTCCAAGGTCCTCTCCCTCCTCCCGACAGCAGCTGTGACGGCGGCAACTTGTCCTCTCCAAGGCCTACTCAACCGCCTTCCAGACACGCCCGTCCACCAGCCCAGCGGTAGCTCATCGTCCAGCAGTTCACCTGGAGCCAGGAGGCAGGGAAGCCCCCTCACCATCAGTGAGTGTGACCCAATGGGGGCAGGTTCCAACTCTGGATTCAGGAGAACCGGACCCCATGCCCTATTCATTTCTCTAAGACTTGGTTTCCCTTGTTGCTAAATGGGGACGAGCTCCCAGGAGAGCAGGACAAGTGCTCAGCCTCTGTCTGTGAATCAAAGAGGAGGTGTGATGCTCTGTCTGGGTGGCCTATCACCCAGCCCTGCACATGGAGCACCGTGTGCTCACACTGCTCATGCACATAAGTGGGGGCTGCTGCTGACATACAAGCCTATCAGCAGGTAACATACCTGTGCACACCTGATCTGATTCTCAGACCTTCTCAGTAAGGCAACCCTAAGAGCAGAAGAGGGCAAGGATAGTCATCAGAATCTCTAGGGGATCTCACTTGATTTTTTAAAATTTTTGCAAATTTTGCATTTGTCTGAATATCTGTTTTATTAAAAATAATAGAGACCCAGTGCACAAAATTTGTGCACTCGGAGAGAGGGGGTGTTCTTTAGCCCTGCCTGTGTCCTCTCACAGTCAGGGAGCCCTTGAGGGATGTCCAACTGTCCTGGAGGCAGAGAGGCTCCTGCCACCGCCAACTGCACTCACCAGCTGTGAGCCCAGCTCAGGGCTTCTGGCTGAGTGGCACTCTCCCTGAGGGGGCACACTGACAGTCAGGGGGCAGCCCCTACATTGAACGTCTGTACCCTGGTGGTCAGTGCGCATTACAGTGACCAATCCTTCAGCTGTTCAGTTGATTTGCATATTAGCCTTTTATTGTATAGGATTATATAGGATTTTAAATTAATGTGGAATAAAATTGGCACTCGTGGGAAACATTGGGCCTGTGGGTTCAAGTGTTGCCTGGTAGATTTACTCTGGGGTTTACAAGTCTCCACATTTGACAAGCATGAGGGCCTGTATGTTGTGATTGCCAGTGTCACTTGCTGAGCCAAAATCAGAGGCTGGAGTTGGGGGAGGGTCCCAGGCATTTGGAGTGAACAGTCTTGGTATTTACAATTATACCAGGAGGAAGCAGAGGTTTTCCCCAGGCAAGACCTCAGGGATAAGGCTGCAGGAGCAGGCTCTACGACTAGTTCAGGTTGCCCCCTGGGAATTTGGAGGCTGGAGAGGCCTCTCCCTCTGTGGGTACCAGATCTGGGCAATTCCCTGGGATCAGGAGTCAGGGCTGGAATGGTCTTCCTGACTCTCTTGCTACAGAAACTGCAGAGACACCTGGGCCTACAGAGAAGGAAGGCCCTGAAGCCCCAGGTGGGAAGTGCAGTCCTCTCACCTGTAGCCCTGACAGAAGGAAGAGCCACAGAAAACAGCAGAGAGGGACTTCAGGAGCAGGTGAGAGACTGGCTTTCCTGAGAGGGGTCTATCCTGGAGCTGAGTGGGATAGGGAAATGGAGGCATGTTCTCTCCCATTTCAGCCTCTAGACAACCCAACAGAGCAGGGGCCATCTCATTCTCACAGTGGGAGACCTCAGATGCCCTGTCATCTCACAGCTGCCACCATGAAGGCTGCACTGACCTTGGCTGATCTTACAGGTCCCACAGGAACCTCTCCTGGGAGCAGCCCCTTGCAAGGTCTCATCAACTGCCTGAAAGAAATTCTTGTGCCTGGGCCCCAGTATCCTGAGGCATCCTCGAGCTTACCGCCTCCTGTCCCAGGCCTGGGCATGTCACGGCTAACCCGGGTGGAGCTGGGACCTGGGAGCCCACCCTGGGGAGGTGAGTCCTATGGACCTGTCTCAGGCCAAGGTTTCTGAAGCCCCTAAAACTCGAATTGGTTCTCTCGAGCTATTTCCCTTTAAGTCGAGTGTCTTCCTGAAGGATCATTCTCAACTTGGCTGCTGCATATAATCAGGGTCATATTCCTGGAGCCAGGTGACTTTCCTAGAATAGCATGTAGGCAGCTGGTAGAAGGAAACTCAAGCAGACCCTGCATCCTTTTGTGTTCTTTACTCGCCCATTTGTGGAATGTCAGAGGAGGAGATGCTAAGTGAGTTCGACACTTACCGTGGAATTGGGGGGTTAGGGCAGCATGGTGGGGCCAGGAATGCCTGTCCTGGAATCTGACATCTGTTAACTGTGCAGCCTGAAGACTCCTGAAGCCTTGAGCCTCAGTTTCGCCATCTGTAAGAGAGGGTCATTGTTTCCACCTAAGAAGGTTGTGTGAGACTTAAGTACAGTAATGTGTGTGCATGTGTGTGCATGTATGTGTGTGTGAAAGGCTTGACCTCCTCGAGCTTGTTCCAGGTCCAGAGAACTGTCTACCAGCAGTGACCCATCAACCCACTCCTTCATTTGTGTTCAGAGTCACACCATGTACTCTGCCTTTATCTTTCCCTTTCTTCTCTGTCCAGTTCTGGGAGGTATGGAGACAGATATTTTAAACCTGCCACCAAGATGACAGTGGCCTGGCAAGACCGAATGAGTTACAGATGACCCACACCTCCAGATTTTTGGCCCTGAACTCTTACCTGTTTACCTGGATTGTCCACCTGTTGTTTTCACAAAGACAGGACACTGGGCTCAGGGTGGAAATGTGTTGCTTTTTCCTGTAGTGAAAACAGAGGCAGCGTCCGGGGATTGTCCCCTCCAGGGGTTGCTGAACTGTCTGAAGGAGATCCCAAAGGCCCAGAACGTGCACCCCAGCCCTTCAGGAGCAGGGGAACCACGGCTGCAGGAGGATCTTGGGACCTGGAAAAGGAATTCTGGAGGTAAAGGCACTGGCTGCACTGGGAGGGCCTTGGACGTCATCCATTCCATCCTCTGCTCTAGGCAGAGCCGTGGGTGACCCTCCTCAGTAAGACACTCAGGCCATATTTCTTTGTGTTGGTTGGAGTGGCCAGATGTTGGGGATTGTCACCATAAATGGAGCTGGTCACGCAGGAGGTGCTTCATCAGTCCAGATTGGCTCTTAGAGTAGGAGCCAGGAATTCCAGAAGGAAGGAAGGGATGGTGTAGGGGAAGGAGACAGAACAGAAGACAGAGCTCAGCCCAGTAGACATTTGGGCATAATTTGGATGTGGGGGTTCTCATCATGTCCTAGTAGGTTGGGATAGTATTTCCACTCTCTCAGCTCTCCTATGTTCAGCAGCTTCTCAGGATGTTGAGGAAGTCTAATTGAGACAGGTGTGCTGGCCTTGGAGGAAAGACCCTGATAGGTGCTTCCTGGGGAGGACTGACCTGGCTCCTCTGTGGAAACCTCTAAGGTGCCCCTGTGAGGGACAGGGTGGTGAGGAGAGACTAGTGGCAGGATGGGAAGTGTGAATTGGTCCATCTGCTGGTGACTGAGTGTGACTACCTCAGAGGAGAGACTTGGAAGCCCTGTCCTAACCCATGAGGGCCTCACGGAGAACTTCCTGCAGGGCCCAAATCCCTCCAGACTCTTCCTTCCTGCTCCGGTGCTGGTCCTGGCCATGTGCTCTCTGTGAAACTGGAGGATGGCTGGGCCCAGAGCCCCCCAGTGCCTGCATCCTGTCAGCTCCGCAAGCGGACCCACAGACCCTCTGCCACCAGCAGTCCCGGGGGTGATGGAGACACCAATGGGGACCAAGTACTCAGATGGGGCCCCACAGCGCAAGGTGAGGCCTGGTTCATTTGCTTGAGTCCTAATGGGGTTCTCAGCCCCCAGTAAAGTTATGCCTGTCCACAGGGAAAGAGCCCACTGTCCTCAAGCAATGAATGCCCTCTTTTAATCCACTCCCTCCTTAATCCAGCCTTGCCCAGGAGACCTCCCTTATAAGGACCTTCACTTGCAGAGATTTCCTGACTGTCAGGGAGCTGGCTACTCATACATGTGGGTCTACCACCTGCCCCAGAACTTGGGGGACAGTCTGTGTCATCCCCTATATGAACAGAGCAGATCTAAGTCCTCTACAGGAGGGTGTCCTGCCTGGCAGTCTCCCATACCTAGTGCAGGACTTCTCACCCCAGCAGAAGGTGGGGGGGGCAGCCAGCCTGGGGCCAGGCCAGGGGACCTGCCAGAAATGGTGATAGGGCCATCTCCCCTGTCCCAGCCAGCAGTGCCTCGAGCTCACCTCTGGAAGCCCTGGAGGCCTGTCTGAAGGGCATTCCCCTGAGTGGGTCGTTACCTCCCCAGCCGCCGCCGGCCACCTCTTGGTTCCAGAGTCCCCATCCAGGAGACCCCGGATCTCAGAGGCCTGAGCTGAACCCCCAAGGATCACACAGTCAAGGTAGACTTGGCCATGCCCTGGGGATGGCGTTTATCCCTGCATAGCACAGGGATAGGGGTGGCGGTGGGGGTTGCTAAGGACACTGTTATGTCCTCCTCTCTGGGTCTCTCTCCCCTCCCCCCCAACCCCCTCCCCCCCCCCATCTCTTTCATGCCTGCC
>PVJC01014312.1:0-10631 GCA_004026665.1 Murina feae | reverse complement strand
GGGGCAGGGCTCCTGGGCGTCTTCCCATAGCTCAGGGCCCAGGGACCTCTTCTTTAGTGGTTTTCCCATGATGCCAGCTGTGCTGTTTCCTGCAGGACTGACTGTGGGGCCTCTTCCGGCTCTGGGCCTGCAGGGCTTCATCAGAGATGGCCCTGTCCGCGCCCCAGGTCCCCACAGCACCCCCACTAGCTTCTCCTCATCCAGCAGTACTGATGGGGACCTGGATTTCCAGATCTCTGAGGGCAGCCAGGGACATAGGCCTGAAAAAGGTGAGCTGGCTGGCCTAAGGCTCAGGATCAACCCTGGGGAAGGGTGGGAGGCACCAGCCCACTGTGATGTCCAACATATCCTAGTCAGGTCCCTGTGCCCATGCTGGCAGCAGACCTGGGGTGCCCTTATCACAGTCCACTGACCTGACTTCCAAGTAGGCGGCCAAGACATGTTGGTCCAGCTTGAGCAGGGCCACTCAGAGCCTGGACTGACACATACTTGGGGCCAGGTCTCAGTTGCACTGCCATGACAGGTCCAGTGCTCTGTGCCTCCTCCCCTGGGCCCAGCTGCCCTGGACACAGGATGCAGGCAAGGTCCCTGGGGTTCACAGAGACTGAGCTCTGACTGTCTGACACTACAAATGTTGCGTTTTCATAGGAATTCCAGTCCGTAGCGCCCCACTCCAGGGCCTGGAGAATTGTCTCAGAGAGATATCTGTGCCCAGGTCCCAGCCTACCTGGTCCTGGTCCTCGGCAGGTGACAGAGAACCACAGAGAGTGGAGCCCAAGAACTGGATGGCAGACAAGGAAGGTAAAGCATGGTTGCCAAGGGGTCTCGGAGTAGGAAAAGAGCGACATCCACCCTTGAGATGAAGACACTGTGGTCCTAGCCAGTTTGGGTTTGTGGATAAAGGGTCAACCTGTTGACTGAAGGGTCCTGGGTTTGATCTCGGTCAAGGGCACATACCTAGGTTGCAGGCTTGATCCTCAGTAGGGGGCATGTAGGAGGCTGCCGATCAATGATTCTCATTATTGATGTTCCCATCTCTCTCCCCCTCTCCCTTCTTCTCTGAAGTCAATAAAAATATTCTTTAAAAAAACAAAAGACTTTCTAGAAATGACCTGGGCAGAGGCTAGTGTGAGGCCAAAAAGCCAGAGAGCACTGCCCGTCTCTGCATGGCGGTTGCAGTTAGGGCAGGGCTCTCTGCTGCTGAGTTCAGGCCTGAGCCCGGCCTTGGCCGTGGAGGAGTGTCTTTCGATTGTGGCTGTTTTGGCCCCATGTGCTTGGTGTCTGGCATAGTCACTGGGCTGTGGGGCTCCCAGGAGTCCAGGTAGCTGGGTCTGAAGAGATCCTGGAGGATTTAGGTGCCCCTGGGAACATGTGCAGGGCTGGTGTGTGTTCCACACCTGGAGGACGTGTGCCCGAGAATACAACGATGACAGTTTTCTGTCCACTAACTTCTTTCCTTGGTGCCAACACAGAGCCCTGGGGCTGACAGGCCTTTGGGCCTCTCATTAAAACAGGACTGAGGAGAGAGGTGAGTGAACCAGTCCATCTCAGGGGGGACTTGCCCACCAGGAGCCTGCGGCCAGCCAGCTCACAGACACTCACTTCTAGCAGTGTCCCTGCCTGCTGCCAGCGAGGACTCAAAGACTACATGGCCACCAGGCCAGGACCATGGAGGTGGCTCCAGGACGGTGAGCTGACATCTGCCCTCAGCACTTCCTGGGATATTTTCACTCCAAACAGCGTCTTTGATGAGGAAATAGATTTCCCTTCCCTCTCCGTTCTTCTGTTCCTTCCCTGTCATACACCCATTCATTCCCCAGGCTGCCAGCTGAGCACGTGAATGAGTACAAGGGGCTCCCTCTGCTACTGTGGCCACCTAGTTTACCTTACAGCAGAATTCTGTCCTTGACCTGCTGGAGTGCTAGTAGCCTCTGACTTGTTTGAATAAATATGGTGTTTCTAACACTCCCACCAGGCAAGAGCTGGTTTTTGGGCCTCCTGTGGGCTTAACTGAGTCTCTGCTGTTGGACACTGGTCCTGAGGGAGTGGAGTAGGAAGACCCAGGGCTTTTCTAGAACTGACTACTGGTGGCTTTCAGTGACTTAAGTCTTCCAGAAAGTTCCCCAGCTGGATTTCCACAGGGGTTGGGGCCTAGCCAAGCACTGACTTCACTTCTCTCCACCATTATGGCAAAGAGGATGTTCAAGTCCACCGGAGCTGGTCTGGGGCCGGTGACTGGCTGTGTGCCTGTTCATTCAGGCAGAGGGTCCTCCTACCTGTCAAGCTGATGGACAAAAGGTTCTTCTGTCATTTGCCCAGGGACAGCCACCACGCCCTCCCCACTTCACTGCCTGGAGAACTCTCTGAAGGAGATCTTGCCTGGGAGGCCCCTGCGCTTCACATGCTTGGCCCTCCCTGGCCCCAGCCCAAGCCCCAGCCCTGGCCCAGGCACTGTCACTGGCTCCAGCTCCAGCTCCAGCCTCAGCAGCTCAGAAGGAGAAGACCCAAGACTGGAGCCTGAGCTCTGGCAGCCACTCCTGCAGGGTAAGCTTGTGGAGGAGAGGGAGACAGGAAGCTATGCCCCAGGCTGGGGTCCCCACCCTGATACCAGCTTTGTGATGCAGAGAGGGACCCTCTTCCCAGCAGCAAGAGACCTGGCCCTCCGACCCCAAGCCCTGGTGAAGGTACAAGGAGAACAGAGCCCAGGGACCACTTCGGCCTCAGGACAGGTGAGCCTGGGGTCTCCTGAGTGGGGCATGTCCCCAGGAGGACAACACCCTAGAGACGGGTTCTCTGAGTCCCACCTGTCACTTTGTCTGACTCTTGCCAAAAAATTCTCTGCTTTTGTCATGCTTGAGTTCCCTGTAAGATGAGCTGTATCCGAGAGAGAAGGTGGGGCTGTTGAGGCATTCTCGGCTCCAGAAGTGTTAAACGAGTGTGTTTGATTAGAAAACCTAGCCAGGAACTATGAACTTAATTTATATGTTATAATCTATCTATCTATCTATATAAAAGCCTGAGCAACCATTATGATCGGAACAACTGGTCCACCAGTCGCTATGATGCACACTGACCACCAGATGCCAGGTGCTCAATGTAGGAGCTGCCCTTGGTGGTCAGGGTGCTCCCACAGCCAACCTACTGTGGTAGGCCAGTAGCCCGCGTTCCTTCCCCCCTCCCCCACCTGTGGCTGGCCCCCATCAGCATCAGCCCCTGGTGCCAAACCATCCCAACGACCTGTTTCTGGGTTGGGGTTTTGTACGTAGCAGAGCAGCTCCCTTGCTGTGATCTATTGAACATCAGCCCTCAACACAAGGGTTTGTCTCGCTCCCATCTGTCCTCTCCCTTCCCCAGGGGCCTTTGGCTCACAGTGGTGGCAGCCAAGGAAGGAGGGTGGGGAGGCAGGAGGCCGGAATCCGAGCAGTGGTGGGGCAGGGTAGGCGTCGGCATCCAGCGATTATTGCCTCCTCTCCCGACCCTGCCGGGGCCTTTTGGCCCTGGGCTGGGACGAGGAACTGGCGGGGGGCGGGTGGTAGCCCCTTTCCTAGGAGCACTGAGGTCTGGCTCCCGCCTTGGAGCCTGCTGCCAACCTCCTGATGTCCCTCCTCCAAACTCCCCCCACACACACGAATCTGTGCACTGGGCCTCTAGTGTATGTGTGTGTGTGTGTGTGTGTATATATATATATATATATATATATATATATACACACACACATATAAAATACTAGAGGCCCAGTGCACAGATTTGTGCACCGATGGGGTCCCTTGGCCTGGCCTATGGGGATCGGGCCAAAACTGGCTCTCTGACATACCCCAAGAGGTCCTGGATTGTGAGAGGGCACAGGCCAGGCCAAAGGACCCCATTGGTGCACAAATCTGTGTACCAGGCATCTAGTATGCATATAAGATCTTTGGTTAATCTCTTCCTGCCCTCCTCTGCCCTTCCTTCTGAAATTCATCAGTCTATTCCATGTTTCCAAGCCTATGGTTTCCAATCCTTCATTGAGCATCTGCACCCTGGTGGTCAGTACGAGTCATAGCTACTGGTCAGATAATCGAATAGTCAGCCAGTTAGCTTAGGCTTTTATATATATAGATATGTATGCATTGTACACACACACACACATACTGTTGTGTGGGCCCAGACTGTGGATAGTGATGCTCTCACTAGGAATGCCTGAGGTGCTCACCCAGCCTTATTCCTCAGTACAAGCCCACGGACATTCCTCCACCTGGGCCAGTGTTCTGGCTGGGCTACCCTGTGCTTCCTAAGATCATAGGATGCATTTCAGCAAAACCATCTAAAAACTTTAAGGAGAAGGATTTATACTGCACAGGTCACAGGAGAGAGGAAAGGGCATGAGGGCCTGGTACTCTGTCTTGGTCACTGTCATGGTGGGCGTCTAGGGTTTGGAGGGTTCCCTCTTTATTGGCTAATTTGAAACATGAGCGTGGGAATCAGGACGCAAGAAGGGAGAAGCAGGGTCTCTCAGATGGTCAGTTATCACCTAAGCTTTCTGAAAGAGGGACCTTCCCGGGGGTGGGGCAGCCTAGCTGCTTCCCTGTTGTTGGCCAGGGACTGTTATACCCTTGCAGTATGTTTATGTGAGATGGACGTCTTCTGAAATGGACGCCCCAGCAATCCAGAGCTTAATGCCAGGGGCTCACACTACATATAAATAATAAACCTTTTTAAAATTTGGCAATAAACTTAAAAGTGTCAAAACTGAGACTCCACCTGCCAAGAAAGCTAGAAACACTGCCCGCTACCCCAGGCCACCACTCATCTCAGTCCAAACCTGACCTAGTGTTTGACCAGCAGGAAAAGCAGAGGAGAAGACGGGAGGCAGGTCTCAGGTTCCCCGGACAGAAGTGTGCTTGGAGACCCCAGGCCGGCCTAGCCCCCTGGGCAGCACCCAAGGAGGTACAGGTGAGGTGATTGGTTGGGGAGGGGGCTGAATCCTTTTAATTCAGGCTGGTGGCCCCAGGAAATCTTTGGCCTTTCTGCAGCCCAGGCTGTCGCCACATTCCTCACTGCCAGGTGGGGCTGGTGGAAAGAGCACAGTGTCCCCAGGTTAGAGTCTCACTGGTGGTGGGACCTGCAGATCATGGTCATCTCCACCTGCTCTCCCCGGTCCCCACCCCCTCGTGGAGCCAGAGGTGTCATGCCTAAGCAGTAGAGAACCCCAGAAAGTCCGGTTTCCAACCCCAGTCACACAGGGACCCAGCAAGCCATTAGACCAGAGTTGGGCTCCCTGGTGGGCATCTTGCATCTCATTTAATCAGTATTTGAGAGTTGAAAGCTTGATTTTTTTTTTTTTTAGGTCATGTCCAAATATTCCTATGTTAGAATGTTCCTGTCAAAATGATGCATGTACACACCTCAAGTGTTTTGTGCTTTTTCTGCAGGGGCAGCTGAGAATATCTGCCCTGCCCCTCAGCCAGAGAAAAGACCCAGGCCGGGGCCCTGCCAGCCTCCTGGGTCACCTGCTCGGCCCCTGTCCTGGAAGCTCAGGGTTCGTGAAGAATCCAGGGATCCGGTGCCGGGACACAGAGGACCAAGTGTTGCAGGTAAAATGGCGGCCTCCCCATCCCCTCAAGTTGTCAGGAGTCCCACGCAGAGGGGTGGGCATGGATCAGCATCTGTACAGCCACCCAACCCCTTCCCGCTGCTCAGCTCCTTCCTGTAGGGTCACGGGGGAAAGTTTTCTTAACACTCTTCCCTGATTGTTTGGGTCACAGGTAGGAAGAGTCTCACCTTGAACTCACTTTGGGTTGCTGATTTCATTTTAGTGTTTTCTTATAGAAATCGCTGGCTTTTTCATAAAAGCATAGATACCTTTCAGAGGCAAAACAGAAATCAATATGTACCAGAATGGATACACCCAGAATCAAAGTTCAGAGTTTGAATGGACTTTAGAGAATAGATGAGGAAACAGGCCTCGTTGCATTGTGTGACCTGGCCATGGGCATCCTGAAGATAGCAGATGTGGTTCCACATCACACCTGGCCGGAGGAAGTGCCTCCCTAACCACGTGAAGGCATGGGCTGGGTCTCCTGATTTCTAGGATTTGCACGGGGATCCTCACACCAGACTGGAAGTGTGACCCAGTGGTTCCATTGCTGGGGTGATGAGGTCCTGCAGACACTCCAGCTTCCTTCTTTCCTGATTAAAGCCCTGGAGGTGCTGATAAGAGGAAGGGGTCAGGCTAGGGCTCAGGGGGCTGGGGAACAGCAGGTAACAGGGCTTTCTTGTGAGGTTTGCCTGAGGTGGAGACTAGTTCTAAGAGAACTTAGGGTAAGATGACCAGATTTAAAGCGGTGCACCATTGACAGGGGGAGGGGGGAGTTTTCTTTTTTTTTATTATTATTGTTACTTAAAATATTACAAAGAGTAATTGGGACTTTTTTAAAACGCCGCAGGACAAACTGTTAAAAATCAGGACTGTCCCGCCAAAAGCGGGACGTATGGTCACCTTAACTTAGGGTGAAAAAAAAAACCAAAAACTTTTGAATATGAAAGACAAAAGTTGGGATTGGCGGATCCCTGATGGTTTGCTTATGACCATTCGCACTGGGTACTGACTCGGATCCTTGGTCACCCCACTGGAAGCACCAGGTCCCAGGTTGGACTGGCCCTCCTGGGCCCTCTTCCAGATGCTGCCTGTGGCCTTCGCCTCATGCTGTCTGCTGAGGCTTCTCCAGGCCCTACTCACTGACTCCCTAGGGCATGGTTAGGTGCCCTCAGGGGCCATTTGGTCCCAAAGATGGCACAAGAGCCTATTGATCCTTTTTCTAGAAAGTCCTGTGTCCTAAGAAGCCTTAGTTATCATGTAGACCCAATCTGTGGTTTATCCAGTTCATGATTTGGGAATCAGCCTAGAGATGTGGCCACTGTTGATGTCATGAATGTTGTCATCAATGTCCTCAAGCCTGAGTCACTTCCTTGCCATCTAAAGCCAGGCCGTAGTGGGGCAGGATGCTGAATACACTAATCCAGGGGACACCTGGTGGGAGAGAGAGGTCCTAATAGCCTGAGAACTTTCACCCTGCATTCCTGCTCTGGTTTTAGCCAAGACCGAAGGGAGGCCACTTACCAGAGGCCTGCCTGAACCGCCCCCTATGGCCACCGTTCCTCCTGCTTTGCCACCTGCCTCCCCACGGCCACCGTGTCCCTGTGGAAGTTCTCTGCAGCAGGAGCTCCATAACCTCAGCGCCACCCTCTCGGAGAAGCTGGATCAGCTCACCTCGGCCCTGGCAGGCCTGTCTCAGGAAGTGGCCACCATGAGGACCCAAGTGCATCGGCTAGGGAGGTGCCCTAAGGGTCCTGGACCAAAGGGCCAGGCTTCCTGGCCGTGGGCCCTCCCCCGGGGACCTTACTGGGCTCATGGCCCTGCTCACAGACACCTGCCCTACTGGAGACAGAAGGGCCCCACCAGGCCAAAACCAAAGATCCTGCATGGCCCGGGAGAAGGCTGCAGGGCTGGCGAGGCCTCAGGCCTCTCCCTCGGGACGCTCCATCTGGTGCCTCAGCGGCCTCCAGGTGCCCCCCAGGCAGAACCTTCTGGAACCAGCTCCAGCCCTTCCCAGCACCCTCCACCCTCAGCATGCAGCCGTGCTGTGCTCACTGTGCATCCTCTGCTTGGACACATTGGGGGCCCCCAGACTCCCCCTGCCCCTTCAGTGCCTGCTGCCTTCCCCCCACAGATGGCCTCTCCTGCCACCAGTGCAGATGCAGAGCCACCAGCTGCAGCAGCTGCTCCAACTGGGCCCCAAAACTGGCCCAAAGATCCAAACAGCCTATTGGTGGGAGTCCAGAGAGGCTTTGAGGAGGAACTCTGGGATGGTAGAGAACATAGGAACCTGAGGTGGGAGGCCTCTAACCACCTTCATCAGCTCCGCCCTGAGGATGCCCTGCCCCTGGCTGCCTCTCCTAGGGGCCAGTCAGCCCCTGCACATCTTTCAAACCAAGCTTTCCCCATCTCTGGGCTGTGAAGAGCTAGGCATCTATCTCTCTTGGCCTGACTGACCCAGACTCCAGGATGTGTTTGCTCTGCGGGGGCACTGCTTGGGATTGCTTCCTCAGCCACGCCTCTGTCTTCCTTGGCTCAGGTTCATTCAGATGTTGCTCCCTCCTATCTTTGCCATCATAACTGCCGCAACTCATAGGCAGATGGTGGCGTACACACTGTGCACAGCACGTGTGCCTGGGGCGCTCCAAGTGACTGCAGAGAGGCTAGGAGAGCCCTTCTCCCTAACACCTGTCCTTCCTGCTCTCAGCGCTGGGAAAGCAGTGGCTCTCACTTTCCTGCTAAATACAGGCAGAGATTTCATTTGGGGAGAATGCCACTCCTTGGTCTAAGTTCAATTCTAAAATTACAAAATCAATTGCTAAGGGAAAGGCTCTTGGTGCCTCCAGAAAGGGGCTAGGTGGGTCCACACCAGGGCGTGGCTGACTGGTTTGTATCAGTACTGGGACAAGTGAGCTTAGCAGACATGAATACTTGCACCCAGACCAGTCTAGGGGGTCCCGGTCCAAATCTTTTTTTTTTTTTTTTTTTTTTTAGTGTGGAAAATAAGTAATAAAATGAATGGTAAGATGCTTCATCATCCGCAATTACATTCGTCCCACAGGTCCACTGCCACACCAGAAACTTTCAGTTCACTGAAAGCCTTCTAGAATCTACTTTGGTGAAAAATCTGTATGTGTTCAGGATTTTGGGAGTGTGTTCAACACTTTCACCTACTTTATGGGGAAATGTCACTTTGGTGGGAGGAACTGAGGGGCCTTTTTAAACTCAGGAAATCCAGAGGTCTGGAGGTGGGGGGCACAGAATGCTCTAGCTTGGCCTGTCACCATCCTGGCAAGTAGCCTGGAGGATGGCTCCTGGCTGACCTGGGCTTGAGCTTCCCTCTATCCTTGCTCCACCAGCCATTTGCCAGCATGAGGCCACTGTAAGGCAGGAAGGGAAGGTCCTACTTCAAACTGTCAGAATCGGAGTGGGATCCCCAGGGGCTCCAGTCAAGCCTAGAGGGGTCCAGTGGAAGAGAAGCTGCAATGAGGGTGGGAGGGTGCCACCATCTTCTGCCTGTGACACTCCGTGTCATTGCTGCCTCCAGAAGGAGCTTGGTTCATTGGCAGACCAGACTTGATTCAACTTTGTGTGTCTTTGTGTTTTAGCTGCGGCTTCTGTAAACAGCCTATAGTTGGATTTTATTTTTTAATCCAACTTGACAAAATTTTTTGTTCCTTCATTGGAGCCCTGAATCCATTTACATGTAATAAAATTTCTAATATTTGACTTTGAATGTACTATTATTTCCTCCTTATGTTTGTTTGTCCCACTTGTTCTGGAGATTTTCCCCTTTTTTTCTGCCTTCTGTTGTATTGACAATGTTGTGGGTTTTGTTTGTTTTTATACATTCCATTTTTCCCTCTGCTGGACTCAATGTTTAAAGAACTAAAAGGAAAACATCCAAGTTTACAGTCATATTCGGGAGATTTTGGCATGCCTTTTCCAAAAGTTGATAGAATAATAAATTAGGAAGGATACAGAAAATTTGAACAAGCCAATTAAAGTTGTCTCAGTTGATGAATATATAGAACACTGGACCACGAGCTACAGAATGTATATTCTCATGTATATGCAGGACAGCTACAAAAACTGACCATATAGTAAGCCCTAGAGCAATATTAAACAAATGCGACAGTATTATACTGAATATGTTCTCTTGACCATACTAACCTAGAAGCCAATGAAAAATGAAAAATTCTTATATATTGGAAAAATAAGAATTATGTTCCTAATAACCCACATGTCAATGAAGAAAGAAGAAATATTTTGAACTGAGCCATAAGAAAGTACCATATATCAAACTTTGAGGATAAAGCTAAATCAGTACTCAGAAATGTGGATATAAATGAGTATGTGAAAAAGAAAAGGTTGAGAATCTATAGGGAGCTAAAAACAGGACAGCAAAGGAAATCCAGATAAAAGTTGAGGACATGTAAAGAAACAAAAATGAGTGAAATGGCATTCATATCTAAACTAATAAAAGCGAAATATTAAAATTAACCGTTTCTCCGAGACAGGGTAAGCCACGCCCACCAGCCAATCAGAGCGGCTCTATGCAAATTAGCCCAGCCAACATGGCGGCCGCCACTCACGGACCTGAGTAAACAGCCCTTTCCATTGCGGCAGGAGCGAAAGTGAAGCCTCGCCCGTCAGCTCAGCTCCAATTAAACTGCCTCTAGCGAAACACAGCTTTTTGAAACAATGTAACAATCATAGAATCCTCCGGAGCTGAAGGAAAGAGCAGCTCGGGCCTAACCAGTAAAAATAACAATTGTTTCATTATAGACGCTGCGAGGTGAAGCAGAGGAGGCTTCGTTAGTAGTTAGAAGGCCGCCTTAAAGAAACAGTGTATCAATTATAGAAGATAAATAATCCCAGGCCTTCAAGGAACAGTATCAATTATAGGAGAAAAAACTCCAGAACCTGTGTCCAGCCGGCCTTGCTGGGACGTTGGGCAATGGGAGCTGTGGGCAGCCTGAAAGCCCCTCACCCAGGCTGGTCAGGCACGCCAGCAGGTGGGCATCCCCCAAGGGGTCCCAGACTGCGAGAGGGC
>PVJC01014311.1:0-28329 GCA_004026665.1 Murina feae | reverse complement strand
ATATTGGGTGGGGGGGTGATCAGGGGTGGGGTCCGTAGGGAGGAGGGACTATGGGAGGTTGGCCAGCCAGCCCCACCCCCAATCTGCCGGTTCCCTGGCCATGGTAGGCGACATAGGGACCTGTCGTTCCAGCATTCCAGTCGCTGGCTTTTTTTATATATAGATTTTTTTTTTGTGGTAATTATATTTTACATGTGTACACTCCTAGAAAATATGAGGCCTTTAAAGACAGGAAACAAGTGTTATCTTTATCTCTCCCTTCCCAACCTCCATCTTGCATTTAGCACAGTTATCTGGCACAAAATAGGCATTCAATAAATGTTGACTGTTTTATCTTCTACTTATTACAAAAATATGGGCACATTATATTGATTTGATTGTAAGAAATCTATTAAATCCTTTTGTTTCCAACATTCAAAAATAATAAAACTTTAATTTCAAACTTTCAAGTCCATAAACAAGGACTTTCAATTAATTTAAATTTGTTGAACTGTTATTACATTTTTAAAAATCCTGTATTTAAATACTGATATTTAGCTCATGATATACAAAACTATTCCTCCATTCAAGACCAGTACCTACTTTATATAAGACACTGGTAGGGCTCTTCATTAAAATGATAACGTAACCAAGCGTGCCTATGCTTTTTGCGTTTCTATTGATTTTGGAGAAAGAGGAAGGAAGAGGGAGAAATATTGATTGGCTGCCTCCTGGGGATCAAGCCTGCAACCCAAGCATGTGTCCTGACCAGGAGTGAAACCAGTGACTTCTCGATACAACCACCCAACCGAGGCACACTAGCCAGGGCATATGCCTATGCTTTTTAAATTCTTGGGGGATAGCAAGCTAGTGAAATTACTGTGCAACTATATTCAATTTGCTGTTCTTAAAAAGTTGATTTAAAGCCCTGGCTGGTATAGCTCAGTTGATTGGAGTGCTGCCCTGTACACCGAAAGGTCAAGGGTTTGATTCTTAGGGCACACACCTGGGTTGTGTGTGTGTGTAAAGAAGTAACTGATCAATGTTTATTTCTCACATCAATGTTTCTCTCTCTCTCTCTCTTCTCCTTCTCCTCCCACCTCCCCCCTCTCTCTTCTCTTCTCCTTTCTCTAAAAATCAGTGAACCTGTCATTGGGTGAGAATTTTTTTAAAAGCTAATTTTGATAAGGTACTGCTAAAATGTAGCCGGCTAGATATCCTAAATACATCTTGATTGGTCAATTTACTCAATAATAACTTAAAACAATTTTTACAATAAAACAGATGTGAATATAAAGAATGACAAAATACATGTGACTTCTGAAGTAAAGACATAAAGATTCCTAAAATTTTTTAAATTTGCTGCAGTCCATTTGTGGCTATGCCAGAAATGTCCCTGTGGTAGTTCCACACTTACAAAGGACTTGTATAACACTCTCTGTTCCAAATTCAATAATGGCCCTTTGCTACATGAAGGTTGAGATCTACAATCCTCAGACTGGCATCAGAATCCATATAATATTCACATAATATTAACAGTACATTTCTTGATGATCAGTTCAATAAAGTTTTTATTTAGGATCACCTTAATGAGGTCACCTGACATAGCCAGTCCTATTCTCTTTCTTCCACCTACTACATCCTCAATGTAAAGTCATTCTTCTTCCTGTTCTCCAAAGGCCAATATGCCTTTATTCAAACTCTTTCCCCTACCTGAAATAACTTACTAGATTTTCTCTGCTATGTTTCCAACTCCTACTCACCCTTCAATAATAAACTTAAATCTCATATTCTCCATAAACTTCCCTTAGCTTAGGTAAGGGTACAGTGATCCCTCCTCTCTTCTCTGAACATCTATAGCACTCACATTCTCAATCATACAGTTGAGTACAGATTAGAATCTTTAGACTTGTATTTGACAAATATTTCTTTTATCATCCACCTCCCAAAAGATTGCAGGTTCCTCAAAGACAAGGATCATTCACTAGCAGGATTTCCTTTTCATTACAGGATATATTAGGTGTACCGGTTAATGACATGGATTTTTTTTTCAATAGATGGAGTTACACATATGTTGATATATATGCCATTTGATATGTATGCTATTTTGTTGTATTGACAGCAAGCTTCAAAACTTCATATGTCAAATTTGCTGAAGGTGTCAACATTATAGATATTTTTACGCTTAAAAATGTCGAATTTCATGCCAAAAAAAGCATTTGCAGGAAGTTTTAATTCATTATTTTGAAGAAAAAGTTATCACATACTTCAGGAAGCTTATGGTGAACATATTCCATCTCAAGATATTTGTGAATGCTAGCTTAAATGCTTTAAAAGTGACAATTTCCATGTGAAAGACAAAGAATGTCCAGGTCAACCGAAAAAGTTTGAAGACCAACAATTACAAGCATTATTGGATCAAGATGTGTGTCAAATGCAAAAACAACGTGCAGGAAGATTAAACGTTGCTCAGCAAACAATTTCCAATCATTTACAAGCAATGGGAAAGATTTTAAAGGAAGGAAAATGGGTGCCACATCAACTGAATAAAAGACAAATGGAAAACCGAAAAGTCATCAGTAAAACGTTGCTTCAACGGCACGAAAGAAAGTCTTTTTTTGCATCGAATTGTGACTGATGAAAAATGGATTTATTTTGAGAAGCCCAAATGCACAAAATCATGAGTTAATCCAGGTCAACCATCAACATCAACTGCAAGGCCAAATCTCTTTGGAAAGAAGACAATGCTCTGCTTTTGGTGGGATCAGGAAGGTGTGGTGTATTATGAGCTTCTAAAACTAGGTGATACCGTTAATACTGATTCGCTATTGACAACAAATAATCAGTTTGAACCACGTTTTGATCATGAAACAACCAGAATGGGCCAGAAGACACAGCAAAGTAATTTTGCTTCATGATAATGCACCATCACACACTTCAAAACCAGTTAAAGACACGTTAAAAGATCTTGCCTGGGAAGTATTAACCCACCCGCTATATTCACCAGATCTAGCTCCTTCAGATTACCACCTGTTCTGATCGATGGCACACACACTTTCTGAGCAGCACTTCAAAACATATGAGGAAGTGGAAAATTGGGTCTTTGAATGGTTTGCCTCAAAACAAGGAAAGTCCTATTGGGACGGTATGCACAAATTACCTGAAAGATGGGGAAAATGTGTAGCTAGCGATGGACATTACTTTGAATAAAGCACTTTTGATGTTTCTCTTGAAACTATCATGTTTTCTTTAATTACGAAATCCACCATCATTAACTGGTACACCTATTATAAGGAGTTAGAAAAGAACATATTTGATGCTTAAACTCTAGATATGAAGAATAAAAATTATGCACTGAAAAACAGTCCACAGAACAATGAAAAGTTCAAAATTGGTGCTAGATATCAAAATGGCATAAATAATGGATTATGTTTATGCTTAAGAATTTATAATGCCCTGGCTGGTGAGGCTCTGTTGGTTGAGCATGTTCCATGCGCTAAATCGCTAGTTCGATTTCTGGTGAGGGCACATGCCCAGATTGTGGGCTTGATCCCCAGTAGAGGGCATGCAGGAGGCAGCTGATCCATGTTTCTCTTTCACCCTTCCTCTCTAAAATCTATGCAAATATTTTTTTTAAAGAATTTATAAAAATGACCATTTTTATCAACAACCTACCTTCATGGTAGATTTAAATGGATTAAATAAGATAATGATCATGAAGGTGAGTGCATCATATATTTCAAAGTACAATACAAATGGAAGAGCATTTTTCTCTTATACCACATGTTAGCTGCATCACATGCCAGATAACATATTAGAAGACACAAAATGACTTTCAGACAAGACTGACAAATAATAGATTCAAGAAGATGTTTACATATAGCCCAGCCGGCATGGCTCAGTGGTTGAGCATCAACCTATGAATCAGGAGATTATGATTCGATTCCCGGTCAGGGCACATGCCCAAGTTGTAGGCTTGATCCCCAGTGGGAGACATGCAGGAGGAAGCTGATCAATAATTTTCTCTCATCATTGATGTTTCTCTCTTTCTCCCTCTCCCTCTCTAAAATCAATAAAAATACATTTTTTAAAAAGAACATGTTACATATAAGAATGTTGGTTTCTTTTTCTGGGCACCAAATTCTTGAATCTTTCTGGAATAAAATTAATGTTTTGCACAGCTTCTCTCCTCAGTAATCCATTTCTTAGTCTAAAGATTTATTTGAATTTGTTTATTCTCTTCCAGAACTACAAGCCAGCATTACCTAATGCTTGGGTGGAATAGGACAGATCTGGATCTTCCCAAACATTAGAAATATTTAGAAAGCAGTTACCATTTCAACTCCTTTGGCACTGAGTTAAAATAGAAGTTTCCAATCCTCAATTTATTTTTAGATATTATAAAATAATCTTTTTATCTAACCTTTCCTATATGTACATTTTCTATTGAGCAGTCCACTGTGCTACATAATAAGTTATAATACTACTGTTAACATTAGTGCTTCCTTCATGCCAAACATAGCTCTGTTTCACATGTGTTAATTTATTTAACTTTCAAAACAATCTTTGAGATTGGTTCTAAAAGTGATGCATTCCCACCCTCAAGTGATTTAGAAGCAAACTGGGAAAGACAAACAAGACATAAAGTAACTAGAGGTCTGGTGCATGAAATTCATGCACAGGTGAGGTCCCTAAGCCTGGCCAGTGATCAGGGCTGATTGAGGCCTTTGGCTGCTGGCCAGGGCCTTCCTTCGTTCCACGCCATCCCTGGTGGTTAGCGCATGTCACAGGGAGCAACTGAACTCCCGGTTGAATGCCTGAAGGGACAATTTGCATATTAGGCTTTTATATATGTAGATAATGCTATCAGGCAACAAACAAATGTAAAAGATATTGCCATTTACCATATAGATACAACCAATTCTCTATATAGTCTGGAATTAAGAATTTGAGAGTGCTTACAAGATTAAATGTAAACAAATAAATTAACCAACCATAATTAATTAAAAGTAGGACAATTACAGGTATTGCAAGGTATTTCACTGTTATATTTTAGCACTTTGTGCTGAGTTTATTGGCAGCAAAGGTGAAACAGGTGTGGAAGAGTAGACCCGATTGTAAAAGGTAAGTTAAATGAGAGAATAGAGGAAGGTTACCGTTATCTACCAAGGGATGGCTTACTTCAAGACATGAAATATTTTTATACAGGTCAAAAACATTTTTATGATGGTTTTCCTAATAAGAAAACGTAGTGATGATGGTTTTCATCATTAAAAAATTTATGAAATATTTTGCAGTTGTAAATGTTTATTATGTCCCAACTCTTAGGCACCTTTCTGAAAAATCAGTTACACTGAATTTTCTCATTAGAAAAAAAGGAAAACATTTCAATAGGCTGAAAAAAGATCAGACTATGTTCTGCCTATCTTTCATAAATATGAGTAATAATCTGAAAAAAGAATGAATAATTCTGTTTGTTAAATGTAAGAAGCACTGGCCACTTCAGCTTCACCATTACAAGAATACTTGCAAATAGTCTGTCATACTCCACGATGATTCAATCTGACAATAGCTTACATTTAGGGAGTACTGCCACATATTGTTTTTACTTGATAATTTTTACTGAGCTAATGTTGATTATCCATTTGCCATTTTCATTGTGGATGATGTCCATTCAAATTACTATGGTAGGAATTTCGCTTACAAGTTTCAAAATAAAACCACCTCTGGAAACACAAGTTCAAAGGAAAAATTCAGAACACCTTACTTACAGTGTTACATCACATAGCGACTATGGATGCTGACAATAATTGTTTTGTATCATGCCCCAAGTTCAATTAATTAGAAATTAATTACTGATATACCCAAAATTTTTGTTGGAGCAGTTTAAACCAGGTCTTCCTGAAATGATGACATGTATCTATTTCAAACAAATACTAATTTCTTCCAAAATGTAAAAATAACTAAGATATATTTAAAATCCTAGTGACTGCCATTTAAATGAAGAAAAAACACACAAACTTATTAGGATATTTTAACCTGCCTAAGTATTTACCTGGGAGCAATTCAGACCACTGATTATTAACATAGTGTATCATATTCAACAATTTTTTAAATATATTTTTATTGATTTCAGAGAGGAAGGGAGAGGGAGAAAGAGAAATGGAAACATCAATGATGAGAGAGAATCATTGATTGGCTGCCTCCAGAGCATTCTACTCCCCTATTGGTTATTGAGCCTGCAACCTGGGCCTGTGCCCTGACTGAGAATCAAACCAAAGGTCAATGCTTAACTACACTGAGCCAGCGGTGTCAGTATATTCAACAATTTAAGTATCTTAAGTCTGTATGTTGCTTAAAGGAAATTTGATTACAACTTAAGAATCCTATTCTATACTAGAGGCCCAGTACACGAAATTCATGCATTCGGGGAGGGGGTTCCTTAGCAGTCCGGGAGCTCTTGGGGGATGTCCAACTGACAGCTTAGGCCCGTTCAGGCAGTTAGACATCCTTAGTGCCCGCCACCTCCACCGTGTTTGCTACCCATGAGCCCGGATTCTGGCTGAGCGGCGCTCCCCCTGTGGGAGCGCAATGACCACCAGGGGGCAGCTCCTGTGTTGAGTGGGATTGGGCTGAAACTGGCTCTCCTACATCCCCCAAGAGGTCCTGGATAGCAAGAGGGCGCAGGCCAGGCCAACAGACCCCATCACTGCACGATCGGGGCCAGGGAGGGTCATGGGAGGTTGGCCAGCCAAGGAGATACTGTGGGAAGGCTCCAGGGTATTTCCAGCCCATCTCACTCAGTCCTGATCAGCTGGACCCCAGCAGCAAGCTACCGGTCACAGTGTCTGCCCCCTGGTGGTCAGTGCACATCATAGTGAACTTTAATTTAATAAAAGAAACATGCAAATTGGTGTCACTCCACTACATGCCAAACCACGCCCACCAGTCAATCAGAGCAACTATATGCAAATTAACCCTACCAAGATGGCAGCAGGAAGCCATGGAGCTGGAGAAAGCAGGAGGCTTGGTTGCCCTGGTGATGGAGGAAGCCAAGCTTCCTGACTGCCCTGGCAGGCTGTGGCCTCCACTCAAGGCAACAAAGTTTCAATTATAGAAAATAAACCCCAGATATCTGCTTCCAGTCAGCCTCGCTGGGAGCTTGGGTCGCTGGGGGTGGTGGCCAGCCTGCAAACCGCCATCAGCCCCTCACCCAGGCTGGCCAGGCACCCCAGCAGGGACTCCCACCCTGATCAGGGACACCCTTCAGGGCAAACAAACTGGCCTCCACCCATGCACCAGGCCTCTATCCTATATAATAAAAGGTAATATGCAAATTGACCCTAACAGCAGAACGACTGGGAATGACTGCTCACTATGACACACACTGACCACCAGGGGGCAGACGCTCAATGCAGGAGCTGCTCCCTGGTGGTCAGTGCGCTTTCACAGGGGGAGCTCTGTACAGCCACAAGCCAGGCTGATGGCTGCCAGCACAGCGGTGGTGGCCGGAGACTCTCTCACTTCCTCAGCAGCACTAAGGATGTCTGACTTCAATTTAGGCCTGATCCCCACTGGCAAATGGACATCTCCTGGGCTGCCAGAGGGATGTCTGACTGCCAGCTTAGGCCCAATCCCCAGGGTAGCGGGCCTAAGCCAGCAGGTGGACATCCCCCCGAGGGGTCCCAGACTGCAAGAAGGCACAGGCTGGGCTGGGCTGAGCAACCCCCCCCCAAGTGCACAAGTAGGATAATAAAAGCCCAATATGTTAAGTATCTGATTGTCCATTCAACCAATCAAAGCGTAATATGCTAATGATATGCTAAGGCAGCTCAACGGCTTGCTATGACATGCACTGACCACCAGAGGGCAGTTGACTGGTAGACCAGTTGCTATGATGTGTACTGACCACCAGGGGGCAGACAGTCAACTGGTCGACCAGTTGCTATGACATGTAACCACCAGGGGGAAGATGCTCTGACTGGTAGGTGGGCTTGCTGCTGGGTCCAGCAGCGAGATGGGCCAGACATGCCCTGGAACCCTCCTGCAGTCCCTCCCCAGCTGGCCAACCTCCCGTGTCCCTCCCTGGCACCGATCGTACACCGGTGAGGTCCCTTGGCCTGGCCTATGCCCTCTCGCAATCTGAGACTCCTCGGGGGATGTCGGAGAGTCAGTTTCGGCCCAATCCCACAGGTCAGGCTGAGGGACCCCACTGGTACATGAATTTGTGCACTGGGCCTCTAGTGTTATATAATGACCTGAAATACCAATTTACATTAATTTTTCAATATCACAGCTAAAGATTTACTAAAAGTGCTGTGATAAAAATACTAGAGGCCCAATGCACAAAAATTCATGCAAGAGTAGGCCTTCCTTCCCCAGACTGCTGGCACCAGCTTCCCTCCAGCTCCAGGACCCGGGCTTTGCTCCGGCTGCCGCTGCCAGACACCCAGAACCCGGCTGCTTCCTTCTGGCCACTGCTGCTAGGTACCTGGGCTGCTTCCCTCCAGCCACCGCCACCAGGCACCTAGGACCCAGGCTTTGCTCTGGCCCTGGCTTCATCCAGAAGGGCGTCTGGAATGATGCCTGGAAGGTCATTTGGTCTAATTAGCATATACCCCTTTATTATTATAGATAACCAAATCCCCAATATAAAAATCTCGACATAAAAATTATGAAAGATATAAGAAAACTGCAAAATCAAGGAATGATCTAAAAACAAAATGTGCCTTGCTTTGCAAAATGCGTAATTAGTTTAAATCTGACTAGAAGATTAGTTTTTTACACGCACTTTATTATTACTGACATTTGATGCCACTAAAAAATTCTTACTGCTGTAGAAATCCCTGAGTGGTCTTAGGCAGAGGGAAAATCAAGACAACTCTATTCAAGTAAGGGATTTCATCTTTGGGAAATTATTAACACAACTTTTAAAATTCACACAAGCCCTGCTAGGTCATCCTTAATCTCTAAATTATTGAGTATGTTTTTTTCAATACTAAAATTGAAGATGTATCTCCTCATACTTCAAAAATACTTCTCTATTTCCTCAAAAAATTAAACATGGATCTCCCTTTTGATCCTGTGATCCCACTTCTGGGAATATATCCTAAGAAATCAGAAACACAAATCAGAAAGGACATATGCATCCCTATGCTCATAGCAGCACAATTTACCATAGCTAAAATATGGAAACAGCCTAAGTGCCCATCAACAGATGAATGGATTAGAAAACTGTGGTACATCTACACAATGGAATACTATGCTGCTGTAAAAAGGAAGGAGTTCTTAGCATTTGCAGCAGCATGGATGGAACTGGAGAACATAATGCTAAGTGAAATAAGCCAGTCAATAAAAGAAAAATATCACATGTCCTCACTCATCTATGGATAATAATAACCATTATAAACTGGTGAACAAAGATAGATACAGAGGCAGAGCAGCATCAAACAGACTGTCAAATTACAGCAACAAGGACAGGGAGAATTGGTAGGGGAGGGGGGTAACAGATCAGCCAAGGGACTTTTATGCATGCATTTAAGCATAACCAATGGACACAAAACACTGGGGAGTAGAGGAGGCGGGAAGGGCAGGGGAAAAAAGAGATATATGTACTAATCTTTGTAAAACTGTATGTAATAAAAAAAATTAAAATTAAAATTAAAGAAAAAAAATACTTCTCTAAAGAACTATTTTACAAAGTGTGGGTTGCAACCCATTGGTTGGTAGTAACATCGTTTTACTGGGTCACAAGCAGAAATTTAAAAAATTTATAAAATGCCAGCATGTTGCACGTTAAAAGTATTATTTCATAAAACTGTATATGAGTACTGAGTTGTAAAATTAAATGTTTCTTACTATAGTTTGTAGTAAACAAGTTTGAAAGTGCTGTACAATATGTGAAGTATTATGCCAGTGAGATACTATATTACATAGCATGCCCCAAATAGCAAACCAAATCTGCAATACACCTGAGATTCAAATCATCTAGAATTCTGGAAAATATGACTATACTTACTGTCTTTGAAATATCAATTGTTTCTTTAATAGCTATATTCTAAATTTTTACCCACTTAGAAATGCACAATGCATATTACTTTAAAATGTCAAATTTATCTCCTCCTTCACTCAAAATAAAAGTAAACAAACGAGAACATAAAGATAAGTATTTATTAAAACTTTGATTTCACAGAAAAAAAAAACAAAAAATAAAAAAGTAAACAAACAAAAATATATAAACCCATAATAACAAAGAGAATAGAAGAATGGGCCCCTAGGCAACAGACTTCAACCAATTCCTAGAAAACTCAAAATACAAGAAGTGGTAAGTGACAAAACCAAAACAGAGAAAGTCACATCTTAGAATAAATAGGGAATTGCAGACAAGGTTCCTATAGAACTCCAGATTAGAAAAGCCTGATGAAATAGAGGTTGAGATTAAAACATAAACTGAACATAGAGGAATTATATAAATCTATATGTTAAACACTCTGCTACCCCACTCCAAAAGACAGTCAAGTACTCATACTCTAAGCAAATACTAGTAAAAGAAAGAAAAAGGAAAGTTTTTGAAGAAAATGTATAGTTCCAGAGAGTCATACATTCTAGCTTTTACCTAATTCACTGCCCAATTATTCTAAGTAAAGCAGCTAATATACCCCATCCAACTTCTAAAGTAACTTTTTGTTCACTCATACATATTAATAGAAAATAAAGATTGCCAGACACTCAAAGAAAGCCTATATAAGAAAGAAAACTATATAAACTGGAGGGGAGGGAGGGGGAGACCCAAATTTAAGGGCTAATTTAGCATATCACTGTGAAATTTAAGATTTAAAAGAATTACTCAGAAAAGAACCAGAGACAGATTATCCATCAGATACATCAGCAAGAGTGATGCCAGAAGACAATGTGGCTAAGCCATTAAAATTCTAATGCTATCTCCAACATTTATAGGGAACTCATACAAATTAAAAAAAGAAGATAACCCAATAACAAATTTGCAACAGACTTAAATAGATTACCTTTGGTAAGAGGACATAAGGAAGGCCAAGAGATATGAAAACATGCTCAAAGTCACTAACCATCTGAGAGATGCAAATCAAAACGACAATGAGGTTCCATCTCATACCTGTCAGAATGGCTGTCGTCAAATCAACAAATGACAAGTGCTGGCGAAGATGCGGAGAAAAAGGAACCCTTGTGCACTGCTGATGGGAATGCAGACTGGTGCAGCCACTGTGGAGAGATTTTTTTCCTCAAAAAACTAAAAAATGGAACTCTCATTTGATCCAGTGATCCCACTCCTAAGAATATATCCCAAGAAACTAGAAACACCAATCAGAAAGGATTACCCCTATGTTCATAGCAGCACAATTTACCATAGCTAAGATTTGGAAACAGCCTAAGTGCTCATCAGCAGATGAGTGGATTAAAAAACTGTCGTACATCTACATAATGGAATACTATGCTGCTATAAAAAAGAAGGAATTCTTACCATTTGCAACAGCATAGATGGAACTGGACAGCATTATGCTACGTAAAATAAGCCAGTCAGAGAAAGATAAATATCACATGATCTCACTCATTTGTGGAATATAATGAACAACATAAACTGATGAACAAAAACAGATCCAGAAACAAAGAAGCATAGACTGTCAAAACTCAGAGGGAAGGTAGGGGAAGGTGGAGATAAGGGGGAGAGATCAACCAAAGGACTTGTATGTATGCATATAAGCCTAACCAATGGACACAGACACGGGGGAGGGAGTGTGGGGAGTAATGGGGGGATAAGGACACATATGTAATACCTTAATCAATAAAGAAAAAAATGTCAATAGAGAACTCTGTAACTAGCCAGTAACTATCAATAAAGTACTAGGTGTTCAGTAAGGGCATTTTCAGACCTGCAAAAACAGTACTTGGAAAATTTAGAAATCCTCACAACCTTGCTTAGGAATTTATCTGAGGATATGATGCAGCAATAAAGGGAAAAGAGAAAGGAATAAAAGCAATGAAGACCATGAAAGCACATGGGCCATTTAGAGCAGGAGGAAAAAGACCACATTAGAGTGGTCTCTACATGAAGATGAACAGCATATCTTATATATGGAGATCTAAAGGGGGAAAAATTGAGGGTGTGTTAAAGGTACAATAAAAGAAAGAGACCCAATCAGAAACTCTAGGAAATCCTTAAAAATCTATGTAAGGAAATGTAACAATACATGGCTCTGAAATCTATACAGTCACACAATATAAATCTTATTAACTGACTTACAACTTTTAGAATTAACTTATAACTTAGAGAAAACTTAATTATAGCTATAGAAAATATTACAAAACTTAAAACTGTAACATAAACATGAGTAAAGTTAAGGGTGAAAGGAGAGGAGGTGAAATTGAGTGGCACTTTCCAATTCACTTCCAATTAATCCCCCCATTCATATACTATAACAGCTGATACTTAAAAGTCCCCTGAATGGTCTGTTCGCACATGCACTGGTTGGAATATACTCTCCCACCACTATTCTTTATTCTTTTCAAAAGTAAATGCTACGCCCATCAAACACTGATCAGTAAGAAAAACTTAACAGAACTGAAGTCTATTAGAACCATTAAACACAACTATATGCCTTATTATAAGACAGACAATCAGGCAGGATATTTCAGCCTAATACTATGAAATATTCAAAGACTTCCCTTGTTCTCAATCCATGCTTAAGTGTCCACAAATTACTTGACACTCCTCTCTTCAAAAGGTGAAGTTTATTTCTATTTATGTGCATGTGAGCAGGACACAGTGACTTGCTTTTAGAAGTCAGTATTTCAGAAGTGATGCTACATGACTTTCAGGTCTTGGTCATAAAAGTGAGGCTATCTGACTTACAAGGCTGATTCCTCCTGAAAAGATCCAGTGTCACAAAAGTTCTCCAGGTACATAGAATCAACTATTTGAGGAAAATAATACCTATGTGGTTGAGTGTACAGCCTGGATGACTTCACTGATTCATTTGATATTAGCAAACTTTGTAAAAAATTTCTGAAGTAAATTAAAATCTTTAGGAAAACATTCAAAGGATGTTTAACATGTGCTCTTTGGTTTCAGTTTATGAAACCTATTAAGGAAGACTGTACCAGTAAATCTTTAAGTTTGCCAACACACATGACGTTCATGATAAATTTCCAAAGTCTGAATCTATTCTTCTGACTTATACATTCAGACACAGGGTTTCTTTTTATCACACACAATAAAATTCAAATTAGCCAAGCTTATAACAGTTATAAATGTCAATTTATTGATTTAGGATGAGAAATTATTCCTATGTACTATATTAGAATATTCTAATTATGTGTTCTGAAAGCAGACCTACAGAAAAGCCAAATCATAATCACAATATTTTGTATATTAATTTTCTGTTGCTTAGTAACAAATTATCCCAAATTTAGTGGCTTAAAACAATAATTATTACCCCATCATAGTTTCTTTGGTCAGAGATTCAGATAGGACACAGCAGGGACAACCTATCTCTGCTCTATAATGTCTAAGGCCTCAGCTTGAAAACTAGAACGCTAGGGGCTGGAATCCTGTGAAGGCTGTCACTCATGTCTGCCAGCTGATGCTGGCTTCTAGACTAGCTGGGAGTACCAGATACTACAAATAATCTCCCCAGGCCTGAGCTTCCTTATGACATGGATGTCTGGGTTCTAGTAACAACTAGTTTAAGAGGTCTAACAAAAGATAAGCATGACTTTTATGAGTTATATGGAAAACATATATAACAGATATACCATATTTATGGATGAAAATATTCAATGTCTTCCCCAATTAATCTATACAGTGAATGCAACTTGTATTGCAACATGGCGTCACAATCAATTAACAGGATGTTTTATTGGAAAATAAAGAGTTGCTCTTAAAATTTATTTGGAAAAATAAAGAGTCAAGAATAGTCAAGATGATTTTTAAGAAGATAAAGAAGGGAAGAGTCACCTTATCATAGAGTAATTAAAACTACGTGACTTTGCACAGGCACAGACAAAAAGACCACTGAAAGAAATAATAAGGCTCCTAGAAATATGTCAGTGTACATATATAGAAGGTTAATATATAACAGAGTTGGTGTGTTGTTTTTAATGACAGTAGGGAATTTCAAAAATTCGATAAGTGATGTAAGGACCACTTGCTATTCATATAAAAAAATTAGATCCCTTCTTCACACTATTTACAAAAGCTAATTACTAAAAAACTAAATGTGAATAGGAAAACTGTAAGACATTTAGAGTTTTATAACCAATTCTGAATTGTTAGCTAGAACATCTACACAGAAGAACATCTACAAATCAATAAAAAGGTTAAAAAAAATCTACAGAAAAAAAGTACATAAAACATATGACCGATAAGCATATGAAAAAGAAAAGCAGAAAATCTAAGTATCTACAACTATATATATGAACTTATGTATGAAATGCCAGACATCATTTCATACCAACTGGATAAGGATGACAAAATGTGTGGACAAGACCTCTGCTTCTAGAAAAACTAGCCCTCCTAATGTAAACTACTAAAAATGAGATCAGGACTACTGAGGTGGCTAAAATTTGCATGGAAAAATACTAGAGAGAAGGGAATTACATACAGGAGGAATTTTCTATTTTTCTATTCATAATGAACTGATGATTTGGCTTTTTTTACTCTATTTACGTGGCAAATCATTTAAATCAGCCGAGATTCCTGGCATAAATCCCACATGATCAGGATGTATAATCTTATTTATAAGTTTCTAAATTCAATTTAATATTTTATAAAAGATTTTTGCATCTGTGTTCATGAGGAATATTGGTATCCAATTTTCTTGTAATGTCCTTGCCAGGGTTTTAATTAGGATTCAATTATATAGATATAAGATTTACTCAGATTTTTGTTTCTTCTTTTTTATCAATTTCAGAAACTGTTTATTTCAAGGATTTTCTCAATTCCTATAAGTTTTAAAATTTATTGGCATGATTTTATGCCTAAAAGTTATGAATTCCTAGATAAGATTAAAGTACTAAAATTTTAACAAGCTAAAATTTTAATCTATGGGGAGATTGGCTTTTAGCAAGACAAAGTAAGGAGTCACACAGACCTGCTCTTTCAACAAAACTAATGAATACAGTTGTATTTTTGAAACAACCTTTTAAACGCCTTTGAACATGGTCCTAAGGCAAACAACAAATGAGGAAAACATCTAGGTAAGAATATCTATGAAAAGTTGGTAAGAAAAGCAAGAGTCTATGGTATTTACAACAGATAGCTACCCCCCTTCCTCCTTCCAGCTCAGTTAGGCAGAACCTCCACTCAGGAGAGGTGCATGTAGGAACACAGGACCCCTCTACCTCCAGCTCCCAGATAGATTTCTTCAGGTGAGGAGGAAGATGCTGTCATTTCTCATTCTGCCACAGCTACCTGTTGCTGAGGCTAAGTTCCAGGCGAGTGCAGTCAAGAAGAGGGGTCCCTTCTTTCTGCTTACACTCTACTGGTGGGACAGAGGCTCTATCTACCTTTGGTGCAGCACCAATGAGAATAATGAGGCATGGTTACCTTAGTCTTGGCCTGTAAGGAATATAGTTCCATGCTGCAAAAGGCAAGCCAAAAAGATATCAGGTTACTGCCAAGGCCAGGTAATTCAGTTGGAGCATATCCCATACACCAAGCATGTCAAACTCACGGCCCACAACGAATATTTTTGCAGCCTAGCCAATAGAATGGTATCTAAGAAACGTTTTAATAAAAATTTTGTAATTTAATTTTTACAATATCCTGTTATACATAATCCTCCTATATAATAAAAGCATAATATGCAAATCAATCGGATGGTGGAATGACCGGTAGGTGGGGGGCGGTGCCAGGTCAGTCAAGGTGTGTGCTAGTGGGTAGAGGGAGAGGATGGCGATTGGGGGGGCAGGGAGGCAGCGACTAGCAGTGGTGGAGGGGTGGGGGGCAGGGCCAGCTGGGGCCATCCCGATTGGCCTGCCTGTTCACCTCCCGCAGAGGGAGGCCAGACTGCAGCTTAGCCCTGATCACCTCTGGTCTCAGCCATCAGTTGGACATCTCCTGAGGATTCCCAGACTACAAGAGGGTGCAGGCCGGGCTGAGGGGCCCTGAGTACACAAATTTTCGTGCACTGGGCCTCTAGTTATTAATAATGAACTACAATGTTAGCTAATGACTGATTACTATAATTGTTTGCATTCATTTCCCTTATACTCCTTAGGTGCAGGCGCACCATTTCTCTCCACTAATACTAGCAACGACTATTTTAGCAGCTGATTGCCATGTCATTAGTCTTGGGCTGACTTGTTTGGTGTGTGCAACAGGAAATATTTCACTTTTGGAGAATAAGAAAAATAGGTTTATTTGTGCTACGCTTATTAATTTGTATAGTTATTCAGTGTCCATTAAGTTAATGTTCAAGAAAAAATATTAATTTTTCTTTAAATGTTCTGTTATTTTATGTTAACAATTACTCATTTATTTCAGCCCTTCGTATTCAGCATGTCTCTATTAAAATAAACCTATGTTTCTATGAAAATTGAAGCTTTGCGGTTTTTTTTTGTGGCCCACATAAACTTGAACCTTGTTTATTTGGCCCATGTTAGTCTTTGAGTTTGACATGCTTGCTATAGACCAAATAGTTATAGTTACAGGTTCGGTTCCTGGTCAAGTTTCATATGAGAGGCAACTGATAAATGTTTCTCTCTCACATGGATGTTTCTCACATGGATGTTTCTCTCTCACGTGGATGTTTCTCTCTGAAGAAGATCCATTTTTCAATGAAGATATATCAAATGGCTATTAAGCACATTAAAAGATGCTTGACATCACTATTTATTAGAAAAATGCAAATCATAAGCAAAGAAAAATAGCATTTCATATCCATTACTATGGCTATAATAAAAAAGTTGGAATAACAAGTATTGGTGAGCATATGAAGAGTTCAATACCCTCATAAACTGGTGGTGGGAAAGTAAAATGATGTGGCCACAGTGGAAAAAGTATGGCAGTTCCTCAAGCGATTAAACAGAATTGTCATATGACCTAGTAATTCCACTCTTAGGTATATACTCAAGAGAAATGAAAACATATAGCACACAAAAACTTGTATACAAATGTTTATAGCAACAGTATTTATAATAATCAAAACGTAGAAACCCAAATGTCTATCACAACTGATAAATGGACAAATGAAATACGGTGCTAAAGCCATACAATGGAATATTATGCAGCCATAAAAGGAATGAAGTTACTGACACATACTACAACATGGATGAACCTTGAAAACATTATGCTAAATAAAAAGAAGCCAGTTTCAAAGACCATATAAAATGTCCAAAACAGGGTAATTTTGGGAGACAAAAAGTCTATTAGTGGTTACTTATGGTAGTCAATGGCTAGAATAAGAGCATAGAGGGTTAACAGTTAAAGGGTATGGGGTTTCTTAAGATGATGAAAATGCTCTAAAACTGACTACAGTGAGCCCAGGCCAGGTGACTCGGCTGGTTGGAGCATCCTCCCGAACACCAAAAATAGTTGTAGGTTTTGGTCAGGGCGCCTGTGAAAAGCAACCAATAGATGTTCTCTCTCTCTCTCTCTCTCTCTCTCTCTCTCTCTCTCTCTCTCTCTCTCTCTAAATCAATAAAAGCCTGAGGATTTTTTTTTAATTGGACATAGTGATGGCTTCGCATTACCTGTGAATATGTTAAAAGTCACTGAATTGTATACTCTAAATGGGTGAATTGTATGTCTATCTCAATAAAGCTGTTAAAAAACTTCTGATCTCTAAAATAATTTCCTATCAAATACCCAAGACATTACTGAAAGACAAACATTTAAAGAGCAATTGAGGTTTAAAGATAAAATGCCACTAACCAATAATAATACAAACTTCATTCCACCAAAAATGTGTACACAACACATGCCTAGAATACCCTCATTTGGTCTTTATGCTACCTACTCTATTTTTTTAAATGTTTTTATTGATATCAGAGAGAGCAAGGGAGAGAGAAAGAGAGGGAGGGAGGGAGAGAAAAGCATCAATGATGAGAGAAGAATCATTGATTGGCTGCCTCCTGTAACACCCCTACTGAGGATCAAGCCCACAACCCAGGCATGTGCCCTGACTGGGAATCGAACTATGACCTCCTGGTTCATAGGTAGACGCTCACCCTCTGAGCCACATGAGCTAGGCAATATACTAATTTATAATACTAAATTTGATAGAAATTTTCAAAGAACATGTAAATGAAAACACCAAAACCACCACATAAAATGAGAAAGAGGTAATAATATTCTATTAATACTGCTATGTAGGGTTAGTTTTAAGAGTTCACTGGTTTTAAAAAATTCTGTAAAGATAATTTGGAATTTCCCCCTTGTAATGTAGTTTTGCTGGTACTGTCTCAAATGCATCTTACCAGAAAATTTAGTCTATATTCATTTATTTCAAGACTTCAAATACCAAACAGAAAGAACACTGAAATTTTAATATAGTCATTATCATAAAGCCTTTCTCTTCTTGCCCATTTTTATAAAAGTCAATGTAATAAACTAAATTTAGGAATAACCAAATTATTTCAATTTGTCCATTGTTAATACCCTTTCTTACATCTAATAAAAAATAGTTTGAAGTACCAGGTATCCTAATATTATAATTTAATCAGAAATAAGTTTTATAGGTATAATTTTGCTTAAAGGAAAAAGATACAATATTCCCAACTACTGCTGCTCACATATTTGAAATCTGAAGATCTCATATAGGATTCATGCTACAAATTACAGAATAAGCACTGTATCATAGCAACCCAGCAATACCACTACAGTGACATGCTGAGGATGCAATCCAAGATTCTAATTTAAGAAACTGGCACAGAATATAGGACATGTAGCTTTTTCTGGCAATATCCCTAGAACATTAATAACTAAGTCTAAAATCAGTTTTTATTTGAAACTTTAAAGGATCAAGCTATTATAAAGTAACAATGGAAACATTTATTAACAAATGATTCACAGCATTGTAACTAAATATGACTTAGTTAAGGATCTATGATTTCATTACAATTGAAAATTTTAGGAAATTTGAACACATACACCCTACATGGCTAATATATAAATGCATATTGTTTTAAGAAAACTCCCAGAATACTATCTAAAACTCAGAAGAGCATAAATACTTCCACACTTTACTATTCACATATAAATATATCCACAACTATTGCATTAAAACATATTGTTTAAGTTTTATTTCAAAAGAATTAACTGTGTTATCTTTTGTATTTAAAACCCACTTCTGATAAGACAGAAAAGTATAACAAAGAATGAAGTCTAGCTAAATGGGGCATGTTATATTAGAAAGCACAATACTGAAAAACAAAGTCTCATGGTAAAATAAATGGGACATTTGTGTCATCTGCTTAATTCAATTTGAATATAAAACCTGCTATTCATCAAATAAAACAGGTTTTTAGAACCATCTTTTTCTCATTTGGGACTTTTGGTGAACAGGAAGTATTAGAGAGGTCTTTATAGACAGAATGAAGGGCTAGAGCTGTTTTCAGTTTTGATGACTGTGGTAAGGTTCCATCTTACAGCTACTCCCACCTGTAGCTCCTAAGAAACACCTGCTACCATGTTAAGGGAAAAGAGTTCGTATTTTAACAAGGTTTTTCAAGTTTCTAAAGCAGGGCCAGAGATCTACAAACATCCCATTTCCCTCCAGCAATAGACCATAGGTGGTGGTGGCTGTGGTGGAGAATCCAAGAACCTTGAAATTATATACAAAATAATGTATATGATATTTTCTGCGATGATACATTCCTTTAAATGGCTTTTTAAAGAGACCACTATAACCTCCCCAAAATAAAATACCAGCATTCCTAAAAATTGTTTCCTTTTCTTTTAAAACAAGGAATATTTATAATCAAGGTTTAAAATTATTTGATTCACTATTTCCAGAAATAAAAAATTTTAATCAGAAGTACTTTTAAACTGATTTTTATTTTTTCTTTCAGAATTTTGCTACTTATAATACTCTATTAAAGTAAAAACAGTAAGTTTACAAAACAACATATATATGATTCCACTGATGGAAAAATACAGGAAGATGATCAAAATTTAAGAGAAATTTTCTCTGACTGGGAATTTGTATTTTCTATCTTTGAAAGATTCTTTTTTGACTTGTTTTTAACAGTGAATCTTCACATTTTTACAAGAATAATAAAGTCATTACAAAGGAACTAAGATAGTTAAGAATATGACATTTCTCATTGCAAAGTCTTTAAATGAGTTTATTTTAGAAAACCATGAAAACTGAGACTCACTCATGACTCAGAGCAAGTATTGTATCCTAAAATAGTAATTCCTATTCCACAAAAGTTACTTTACTAGCTCTTGAAAAAAAAGTTTGCAAAATATGTTGTGTGTAACCCAGGTGTCCCAAATTAAAAACAGAATATTAAAATATATGAAATATCAAAACCAGTGCCTGAGTATTTAGTAGCTAGGTAAAGTTGAGTGTTTTTTATTTATATTGATTTTAGAGAGGAAAGGAGAGGAAAAAATAGAAATATCAACGATGTGAATCATTGATTGGCTGCCTCTTGCACACCCTCCACTGGTGATCAACCTCGCAACCCAGGCACGTGCCCGACTAAAATTGAACCCAGAACCCCTCAGTCTGCGAGCTGACACTCTACCCACTGAGCCAAACCAGCTAGGGCAAGTTGAGTTACTTTTACTTTTCGTACATGAATGGCTGAACTTTCCTATGAAGATAATATGACTGAAAATCCAATGCACCTTAGCTTAAAAGCACTTCATTATTACATTTGCTACTTTATTTCCACTTTGTATTCAAATTTAACCTGGTTCATTCACTGGAAGCACAAATGTATGTAGAAAACTAAAAATAACTTAAGAATATAACATGTTGTCTAATTTCAGTTTTTCTGGAGGTTTTAGCAGGAGTCTACAATAAAGCCATAGATGAATAAGCCTAATTGACTTTTTTTGAAATTTTTATTGATTTTTTACAAAGAGGAAGGGAGAGGGATAGAGAGGTAGAAACATCGATGAGAAACATCAGTCAGCTGCCTCCTGCACACTCCCCACTGGGGATGTGCCCATAACCAAGGCGCATGCCCTTGACCAGAATCTAACCCAGGACCCTTCAGTCCGCAGGCCAACGCTCTATCCACCAAGCCAAACGGGTTAGGGCCCAATTGACTTTTATAGCCAAGTCTCAGTCATCTTGCCCCCATTTATTTTCCTCCCTCAAATTGGGAAATAATGATCAGAAAGACATTGCTATGTTAACATGCCCACAGTTAAAAAACAGAAACAAAGTTTCAAAAACTGTATACACAGCTTGTGAAAATGGGATTAAAATATACCTATCATTTCCAACAGAGAAGCAAAAATAAGTAGTCTAATCAACTCTTCATATCTAATCTAATAAAAGAGTAATATGCAAAATTGACCCTCACTGTTACACCCATAAGCCATGCCCACAAGCCACACCCACCAGCCAATCAGGAGCAAGTATGCAAATTAACTCAACAAAGATGGCGGTGGCCACAGAGCTGGAGTTGCCCCGGGGAATGGAGGAAGCCAAGGTCCTGTGGGCCCTGAGCTCTACTCAAGGCTACAAAGTTTAAATTATAGAAGATAAACAAACCCCAGATACCTGCCAGGCTGAGACCTTAGGTTGCCAGGGGCAACCTAGGCTTCAAGCAGAGGACCAAGGCAACAAAGTTTCAATTATAGAAGTTAAATAAATCCCAGATAGCTGCTTCCAGACAGGCACCCCAGTAGGGACCCGAACCCTGAAGGTGCTGTGGGCAGCCTGAAAATGGCCCTCAGCCCCTCACTCAGGCTGGCCAGGCACCCCAGTAAGGACCTGAACTCTGAAGAGGCTGTGGGCAGCCTGAAACAGCCATCAGCCCCTCACCCAGGCTGGTCAGGCACACCAGCAAGTAGACATCCCCCAAGGGGTCCCAGACTTCGAGAGGGCACAGGCTGGGCTGAGAGACCCCCTCTCCCCAAGTGCACAAATTTTTGTGCACCAGGCTTCTAGTTTCATAATTCCTCAAAACCACTAACTACAGATTATAATTCAGATTGAGTAGCATCTCCAAATCACAAATCTAGCTCTTACAAAAATGTTCTGAGTGATTACAAGTTCACTTCTTGTTTCTTAGTACTCATTCATAAAAAAAATGTTCTCCAATAAAATTTTTATTTTACTTAAAAAGAGAGGAACAGTGCTAAAAGAGAGACCCCAAAGAAGATCAATAAAACATTTTTATATCAAAAGAATTTAAAAAATAAAGATCCCATGCTTTAAAGCAGGGGTGGGGAAAATCTAGCACTCAGGCCATATAAGGCCCACAAAATCATTTGGTCTGGCCCTTCCAAGGAATTAAGGTGAATTAATTGTTTGACCAAACATAGCAGGCTACTTTTTAAGCTGGTGATTTTGTATAGCCCTCAAATGATGTTATAAATATCCAAATGGCTGTTGGCAGAAAAAAGGTGCTCCACTCTTGCTTTAAAGGTTCTTAAAATACCTACGTTCAATACTGGCCTACTTGCCCAGGACCTAAAAGAAATCAGTATGTTGGTAAGGTATTCAATTACAAATATTTATCCTTTGCATTGTTGGAAGACAGGTGCTAATTTGCTTTAGTGCAGGCAATACATATCTGCAATTTAATATTATAGTTAAGAATCAATAACCCATTAAGAAGATACTGACCTATAAATGACTTTCACAAAAATATAACCTGTTTGCCCTGATCGGTTTGGCTCAGTGGACAGAGCATGGCCTGAGGACTGGAGGGTCCCAAGTTCGATTCCAGTCAAGGGCATGTACCTTGGTTGCGGGCACATCACCAGTAAGGGGTGTGCAGGAGGCAGCTGATCAATGTTTCTCTCTCATCGATGTTTCTAACTCTCTATCCTTCTCCCTTCCTCTCTGTAAAAAATCAATAAAACATATTTTAAATAAAGATTAATGCAGCCTATTTAATATATATATACACACACACACACACACACACACACACACACCAGTTTTAGTTTCTTCATCAACAAAATTCTAAGTTTGGGTCTTTATGTAATCTTAGTTATAAATTATAAAATTTATGATTTATTGCATGACACAAAATGGTGTTTTTCTTTAAACTGGTGGTAGACCTATCTACCCAGTGGTCTAAACTAAAACACCTGGGAATCATTCTTGATTCATACCTTTCCTTCTCTGTCTCCTTCCCCAACCTCAAAAATAAAATTTATTAACAAGTCCTAGCCAAGATGTATCTCAAATACATATTTTCTCCATCTCTACTGCTACTACCCTAGCCCAAGCCTATTGTGTCTCATCTAACCTATTATAATAACCTACTAAAGGATCCTCCTCCTAAAAATCTTGTTATAATCATTCTCTATACGGCAGCTAGAGTGATATATGTGTTTTTAACTGTCAAGTTTCCTGAAAAAGATGTCCAAACTTACTGATTTGGCTTTCACAATTTTCATTCACTTCTCACCTTGTGGGAATTTAAAGTCTATCAATTCTCTAAAATGCCTCTCAAGTCACCAATGTTGCCTAAAGATTACTAAACCCATGGAAATTTTACAGTTATTTATTTGACTTGTCAACAGCTTTTTTTCACTGTTACTAACCAGGGCCCCCATTTTTTAAAAGATTCTCTTTCCTCGACTGCTTTGTCTCTACTCTCTCCTGCCCTCCTTTGCCTCCACCTCAAGCTATCTCTCTTACCTTGTTCTTTTATTGTCCATTTAAATGGCGGTATTCCTTGGCCTCTTCTCATCCTATACATTTTCAGTGGGCAGTTGCTTCTACTTACACTGCTTTAAATGCCATCTTTAATCTAAAGACTCCCAAATTATCTCTAGCACAGGTCTTTCTACTTGAGCTCCAGACCCAAATATCTAACTTCCTATTAGAAAGCTTCACTTCAGTTTCCCACAAGCATTTGCATCTGTCCAACAGGAACCATTCTTTCCTCCAAAAAAAAAAACAAAAAAAAAAACACACTGCTATCATTACCTCTAGCTGTCCAAGCTGGAAATGTGTCATCATTGATTTTTCCCTCTCACCAAGGCCTGCCTGTAATATCACTACATCTCCACTTAAGCAAGGCCACCTTCATCTCTTGTCTGGATTACTGTGCCAGCATCCTAACTAGGGTTCCATAATCCCATTTCTTCTTCATACTACTGTCAGGAATAAATGCGATATGTGGCATCAGACTATGACCTAGTTCCTAAATGATTCTCCAATCTCTTCTCTAGCCCATTTCCTATTATAATAGCCTCTATCACAGCCATAGATACTGTTGGCAGTTCCCCAAATATGCTATGCTCACTTACCTGTGGGGCTGCACATACTGTCATTTAGGTGGACCTGTTAAATAAATCAGTCTTTCAGGTTTTAGTTTACCTTTCACTTTCTCCAGGAAGCTTTCCCTGATATCTCTCCTCATATATCAAAACTGGGTAGGGCTCGACACATGCTCCCCTGGCCTCTTATTGCTTACTCATATCACAACACTGACTAATTTAAACTGCCTGCTTTCATGTCTATATTGCCCAAGTGTAATCTCCTAAAGACAATCAATTCCAAAATAAAATATAGTAATCATTTTTACTTCCTTTACTAAATTTTAATCTCTTCAATGGTTCACCTAAATTTTATGCACTATGGACACCAAAGAGAAGAAAATATTTCTGTACTAGATTTTGAAAGCAAAATATGTATTTAGTTTCTCAGCAAGCGAGTAAAATCTTTTTCTTGTGGCCAATTAAAAGAAAAAATGGCAGTGCATGTTTTCTTAAAAAGCAGATACATAATCTTACAGAAGTAATATCTTATTTTACTTATGACTTCAACAAATGTTTATCTCTAGAAAGGTCTGTTTGAAAAATTATGTTTAAAAAAACACTCAGTTTTGCTAAGTCAAAATTTAGAGTTTACAACACAAACTGTCTCATCTTTTTCACTTTATCAATTTAGAGACATGTGATTAACAATGAGTTCAAATAATCAACTTCTGATGATAGCTGTAATTCTAGAATAATCTTTACCAATGAATGTGAAACAAAGCCAGAACCAATTAAACAGAGAAAATGTATTAACTTTGAACCTATATTTAAGATTTGGTATCCTTGAACCACAAGTTTTAAGCCCAGTCATTAAGAAATTGTTGTTTCAGACATTTAACATCTTTTTAGCTGTTGCTATACAGTTTGTTCATTAAACAAAATCTGAGAGTATCTAAGCTAAAAAAACACACACAACTCTATACTTTCCACGCTACCTTAAAGAAAGCTTCACTGATGAAATGACAACATAGCTATTAATTTAGAACAAGAGTGAAATTAATTCCCAATACAGGTTAAACTAGAATGGCTTCTGTGATTCCAAGACTCAACTAGATACAACACAGAAAGGTTATAGAGGTGCAATTAGCATCACCACTCCGGTAGGAGGAGTGTGTTCCCAATAAATCCCTTGCATTTAGGACTGAAGTTAGAGATATGTTCTTTGAATTTTATCATATGAGACCATCATATTCAGCAAACTACCCCTAACCCCCCAAATTCATACTAGGTTTCTTTTGGGAGTATCATTCAAACTGCAAGATTTAGAAAATTCATTATTACTCACTCTAAAAGCCTATATATAAACAAGTTCCTGTAAGGAAGAGTTCAAAAAGATATGCATACAAAGTAGGTTTGAAGCTGCTTATTAGTCAATATCCTCCTGCTCAGACAAGTAAAGTTTATTTTGCATAAACCTAGCCTGTCATGCAAAATTCTTTCAGCAAAGCATTTAGATTCCTTGTTACATAATAATACACTAAAATGATATATTTCAAATCTATCTCCTTCAAGGACATCTTTACAAATAAAGATTGAATCTCAAATTTAGAAATTACTGCAAACTAATTATGTAATTTATTCAATGTTTATATACACATGTCCACATTTGGGAGTCAATCCAGCTATGACTTTTCCACATAAACCTTACACAATACCTTTCCTAGCAAGAAATCAATAATGTTACCTGTCACACCAGTCATTTACAAAGCACAAAATATTAAGAGCAAACAATTCTTTGTTTTAAACCTACACTTACTATTTTATATCATAGTATTAAAAACCTAGAATTTACTTACTTTAACATCCTGAACCAGATTTAGGCAAAATATATTTAAACAAAAGACAAGAGAACCAATCCGCTGGAAGATAGCATCAAACATCATTGAAAGAAGCACAATCAATAATGGGGTGGGGGTGAGAGAGAGGTGGAGGTAGTAAAAAGAGGAGGGCCAGAAGACAACCAATAGGCAATTCCTTCATCAAAACAATGATTCTGTCTAGAAGACCAATTTATTATGCACGGAATACAGTGCTTTGTAACATACGGGTTGTGAAAACACAGGTGATTTCTTTCACATAAATTTTACCATCTTATTCTGGAGAGAGAACATATCACTACATTAACAATTGAATACTGACTCAAAACAGCAAATCAACAAATACAGGCATTATTCAAACTGGTTAGCAGAAAGGTCAGGGACATGGAACAGAATATAAGCGGCTCCAGGTTTTTGCTGGCCTACCTTCAATAAAAAGCTGTGGTCAAAATTAAGATGATAGTGAAAACACTCTGAAGGAAAACATTTAAAAAAATACATTTTAATTGATTTTAGAGAGCAATATCAATTGGCTGCCTCCTGCACACCTCTGATGGGATGGAGCCCATGAGCCCGAAACCCAGGCATGTGCCCTGACAGGGAATCAAACCAGCCATCACTCAGTGCACAGGACAATGCCCAACTAACTGAGCCACAGTGGCCAGGGTGAGAAAAACATTTCTTAATGCTAAATACAAAGCATGCCCAAAATAGTTAAAATTCAAGAATAGTTCATTTAATACCTGATATTCAACACATACAATAGTAGTAATATTAATTCTAAATCTTCAAGAAGCAGAACAATACTTTGAGCATACAGCAAATACCATTTTTACACTCCAAAGTCATTGGAATGATATTACCCTGAATGATGGCATTAAAATGAGACAAATCTCTATCACTTTTACTTGACACCTCAGCAACAGTTCCAAAAATCGCATAGGAAAGAAAAACTGACCACTTAATATCAAATTATAATAGTCCAGTTTTATGATAAATATAGAAAAATCCAATAGAATCATTTCATCATACCTAAAACTCCAGAATCCTGGACAGCACTATCCCCTTCAGGAGAGCAGCTGATTAGCCACAGGGGGCAGCAAAGTTAAGAGAGTGAAAAGTAAATAGCAGGAGGTGAAATGAGGGCAGGAAATGTTAATAAGGTGGTAATGAGCCATGAATATCAGAAAGAAAAGGACAACGTCTTAATTAATGAATTAAATCAATAGGCAGATAATGTTAAACCAGTGATTCTCAATCCTGGCTGCATATTAGAATCACCCCAGGAGCTTTTAAAAATACAAATGTCTGAATCCTACCTTAGACCAATTAATTTAGAAGCTCTCTAGGGGGGAGAACTATTTTTTAAAGCTCTCCAAGTGTAGAGCCAGGGTTGAGAACCAGAGAGCTAAACATACAAAAGTAAGCTAGTCTCTATCCCCAGCTTTTTACAAATTTTAAAACTTTATATTTAAATTATAAATCACAAAAATCTATTTCCCAAATGTGTTATTTTTATTGATAAAGCTTTGTAATCCAAAGAGGGACAATAACTCTTTAAGGACTAATCATCTTTGTAATTTTATCAAGGGAAAATGATTAAACTGAATTTCAAAGGAGTTAAACAACTAGCACAAAGCTCCTGTGAGTCATCAATGATGCAGGAAGACAACCCAAGGCCACTATTTATTGACAGGTGGTGCTCTATCTTAATGATCACACTATTTTAGTAAATACATTTTAGTGGATTATCACTTTATTAAATTAGACATTTCTGAAAATAATCTAAAATTCAATTAAGAATAAGAGGATGTAATAAAATTGGGAGAAAAGAAATTTGACCCTAAACAGCAATTCTGAAAACACTAAATTCAGACAAATAAAAAAGTCTTCAATCAAAAAATGGGCAAAGGACCTAAACAGACACTTTTCAAAAGAGGACATTCAGAAAGCCAAGAGACATATGAAAACATGCTCAAAGTCACTAATCATCTGAGAGATGCAAATCAAAACAACAATGAGGTACCATCTCACACCTGTAAGAATGGCTATCATCAACAAATCAACAAACGACAAGTGCTGGAGAGGATG
>PVJC01014310.1:0-36628 GCA_004026665.1 Murina feae | reverse complement strand
ATTGAACTTGGCAAGGGCAACAGAAACCTCGTTATAGGTGTTACAGGCCCTCGCACCCCAATTAACCTGGGGGGAGGGGGTAACGGAGGGGCCGTGGGCTCTCGGCGCAGATGTGTGGGTGGGAGGCCCTCGTGGGCAGGAGATTTCGGTGCCAGGACCCTGGCCCAGCCTGGCACATGTCCCTCTCGGGCTCGGGAGCTGCGTCTTGGGGAGCCCTGGGCCCACAGTCTGATGGACCCCGGCTGCAGGGCGCCTCCCACCCGAGCCCAGAGGGGCCCGCTCTGCGCCCCCCGACAGCCACAGCCCGGTGCCGAATTTTACTATCCGCCGTTTGCCATTCTGACGGAAAACAAATGTAAAACACCTGGAAATTTATGTCTCTGATGGGTCGGGTTTAACACTGTTCCATTATATTAAATAATCCAGGCTGTGCGCTTCAAAGGCCGCCCGCCTCCTGGAGGCCGCCAGGACCTGGCGACCAACCGAACCGCACCTGTGCCCCGCAGGCCAGGCCGGAGCCCAGACGCGGGCCTCCACCGGCGCCCTGGGCCTGGGGCGCCACCCTGAGCCTGGGGTGCCACCCTGAGCCTGGGGCGCCACCCTGAGCCTGGGGCGTCACCCTGGGCCTGGGATGCCACCCTGGGGCCTGGGGCCTCACCCTGGGCCTGGGATGCCACCCTGAGCCTGGGGCGCCACCCTGAGCCTGGGGCGTCACCCTGGGGCCTGCGATGTCCTGGGACGCCCGCCTTCACTGCCTCCAGGGACGACACGGTTCTCCCCACCTGCACCGACCTGGTTCAGAAGGCGGAGGCCCCCTTCTCCTCCTCCGCGCAGCTCCCTCCTTCCTGCCCGGAGCAGCGTCCTCACCAGCGCACGATGCACCACGAGGGGCGATGCACCACGAGGGGCAGCTGTTCACGAGGCCACGCCCCGCCCCAACGCACCTCCACCCCGCGCTCACCAGCCTCAGAGACTCCAAGGGCCAAGGTGGGCACCAGCCAGGGAAGGGTGCTTGAGAGGCACACCCAAGCTCTGAGACTGGGTGACTCGGAGGGGAGGGGGTCAGAAGTAACTGGGAAAATAGGACCAAACAGACCTCTTCAAGCTGGGGCGGCTGGGGAAGGGCGCTGGGCGGCTGGGGAGTGAAGGGTGCTGGGTGGTTGGGGTGGGGGAGGGTGCTCCCCACCCGGGGAGAAGCCCTCAGCACTGGCACTGCAGAAGCTGGGCAGGAGGACAGTGAGTGAGTGGTGCTTGGAGCCTGAAACCAACAGACTGGTTTAGGGGCTCACACCAGGTCCCCCTCAGAAACTTCCAGAAAATGCTAGAGGGGTGGAGGCAGGCTCTGAGATGTTCTCACCCTGTGGCGAAGGCTGTGGCATTTCCCAGCATTTTGCTCCATCTGCAAAGTGGAGGTAAAGCCTGCCACTCCTTCCACATAGCACCACTGTGAGGAGCAGAGGGAAAGGCTCCTGGAAGCACATTGTCCACTTCAGACTCTAAAGGGGCCATAATATTGCAGTTGGAAAGGGGGAGCATTGCACTCCAAGGAGTTGGGAGAAGGTGCTCTCACTTCCAGCTTCCTTGCTGCCCAGCTCCCCCCACCCCATCCTGCAGGTCAGCAGGGCCTGCTGCCCCCTCCCCACATCTCCTCTAAGTGTCTCTGCCAAGTCGTGGCTCCTTCCCAGGGTCACTGATGCCATCCTACTCAGGCACAAAACAGGGGCATGGAGACAAGACTTCATAAGAGTAAACTTCTTCTGGACCCCACCAGCGTGGTCATCATGAGTTTCAAAATGGCACCCATCCCGTTGGAATGGCAATTACTACTCGTGGCTTCGCACCCCAAATCAGTGGCTGTTAGCCATTACGATGGCTGATTTCTCAGGGATCCCTCCAATTGGGGTGTTCTCCATGGCTTACAACACCAGCCCTCTAACTTCAGACAAGGAGCATCTGTGGCTCAGCTGGAGCAGCTGGGTTGGAAAATCAATCACTGCCCAACAACTGTGCAATTGATGGCCCATCAATCAGAAACACAAGGCATTTGCTCCATTTATAAAACATACATTCCCTTGGAATGTGAGAACGCAATAAGCAGCCCTGGCACCTCCAGTCCTGGAGAAGTGGCAGTGCCAGTCCCTCCTGCCAATCCCAGATTGGCACCCAATGCAGCACTATTCTTTCAGGATCCCAGAAGACCCGTGGCCCCGCACTCACTGGCCCTCAAAGCCCCTTGCCATCCTCAGGGACTCTGAGTCCTGCTGATAGCCACAATCAGGGCTGGCTTTGAGATTTTTATTGGTCCTAACAGCCAGTCATGCTATAACTCTCTGAGAATGCATTGGTCCTTGAATTTCTTTGAGACTCTCCAAAATGGCCATTTCCTGCTTCTTTTTTTTCTTTCCCTTTTTTACTTCCTACCCTCCCCCTTCCTTCCTTTTCTCCTTCTTCCCTTTCTGCTAGCCTTCAAACATTAAACGAGACATTTTCTCTAAAGTATGGTCAGGCAAGGACCAGATCCATGGAACTTCTATACTCACCCGTCACATTGAGCTGACTCTAGGGTGAGTTTTCTTTCTCAATATCCAAAAGACTTTGCCACCATGCCTCACAGTATTTCAGGGCCCTCAGTAAATAGGTTCTGAATAAATGTGTAAACAAAAGAACTCGTACCCAAGATTGTCCACCAAACTACCTGTCTTCCCTACAGGACACGATGACTGGTGATATCACCTTCACTAGCTTCTGGAGTGAGATAACAGTCATTGCTCTTTGGCCCCAAATTGGGGCAGAAAGGTAGCCCAACCAATATATCCATTCCCTACTAGAATCACTTAATGTATCCCTCTGAAGATGATGATGATGATGATGATGAACATCAGTTAATGCATGATGTCCATAGCACCATGCTAAACACTTTTCAAATGTGAGATCATTTACTCTTCAGGACAACCCTGAAGAATATAGCATGTATAATTACTAGTAATTAGCCCCACTTACAGCTGAGGAATGAAGACTCAAAACGGAAAAAGAATAAGGGAGGTTGCAAGACATACCAAGGTTACATGGCAAGAGATGGAATGAACTGGGATTTCAATCCCAGACTTCTGACGTCATATTCTCAAAACATTCCCACTATAGTTTTGTGAACCAAAGTATGGTAGGGGCGTAATTCTTAAAGACATAGCTTTCCCGATGGGTTGATGGCCTGAAGCTCAGGGCTTATTTACAGAAGCGGTGGACTGAACCAGGAGAACCCCGGAATGGCCCAATCTGAGTTCCAAGCTCAACCTGAGAATAGTTCCGCATGACCTACCCTAGTCCCATGCGGCCCTGGGGCCTGAACTCAGGGTGCTGGGGACTCTAGTACTTGCAGACACAATTCCAGGCCTTGTTCTCTCAGTCCCTGCCCTGTCACCAGGACTGTGGGCTCTACTTGCTCCCACGGGGATGCTTCCTGGAGCCCCAGGATTCCCACCCTGCCTATGGCCTTAGGAGCCTTTTGTCCCTCTGTGAGCAGAGTACACACCACTGTGTGGGCAGGAGGAGTACTGTAGTGGGCCCCATTCCCATTTTGTCAAACATAACAGTAGTATTGCTCCAGCATCAGGAAACGCCAGGCAGTAGGACCAGGCTGCCAACCCACATCATGCCTAGGGTGAGCTGTGACTTGACGGGGCAAGCAGTGCACAGGGAGCCTGGCTGGGTTCGGGGTGTTCAGAAGTAACCATCGCAGGGAGCAGTTACTGAGCATTTGCCTGTGCCAGGCGGGCGGGTCACTGAACTTTTTCATGTTTCCCAGGAGCAGGAGAGGCCCACTGGGAAGAAGCTAATGGAGACCCATCTCAGATTGTCAAGGGGAGAACACAGCTGTGCCTCATCCCAGGAGGTGTTCAAACCCAGGGTGTTCAATCCTGCTGTGATGAGGGAGATAGAGTCATGGAATAGGGAAGCAGAGGGTGAAATGTGAAGGTTTTGAATGCCCTTTCCAATGGAGAGGTTTCTGCTTCTGTGTTTTGGTCGCATGCCACCTTTCTTCCATCCTTCAAACCAACACTTGCTGACAGTTCCCAGCTGCTGTGTCCAGAAGCTCCTGGAGGGGCAGGGACTGAGGCCCTCTTTCCTCTGTCTCCCGGCACAGGTCAAGGCCATGCCCTAGAACTTCCCATTGACATGGTATTATTAGTTCCTGCTAATGCTTTCGATCAAACATAGGATGAGAAAATTACAAGGACACAGTCCCAATAGCTCCAAACCAGATAAACACCTTGGAGGACCTGAAACCAAATAGCCAGCCAGCAAACAGGGGGCGGCTCGACTCTTGAAGCAAGGCAAGGCCTAAAAGTGTCCCACAGCGGCAAAGAGTTGGATCCAGGCTCATGGGCTTAAACTAGGGGCTCAGACATGGAAAATAGCTCTGACTGCTGCTCAAGGCTCTGGTTTATTTTGAGGAATAGGGTGAACCAGTGCAGCCTCACAGCCAAGGCCTGGGCCCAGCGGCCACTGGCTCAGCACAGGAGACCCGAACCACACGCACTAGGCCTGGGCCTACACATGATTACTGGACCTGTTGGGATCCCTGCAAAACTGCTTAACAGAGAGGATAAGCAAAGAGAGAGAGAGAGAGAGAGAGAGAGAGAGAGAGAGAGAGAGGCTCCATTCCAGATAAGCTTGCAAACAAAATCCCAAACATATGAGGGAAACGAACCCTCTGAGAAAAAGTCTAAAAGAATCAACAATCAGGAAATGAATTTACTCAAAATGAAATGAAAATAAAAGAGAAATCTGAAAACAGATTTAAAATAAGTATGTTGCCCTAACCGGTTTGGCTCAATGGATAAAGCATCAGCCTGCGGACTCAAGGGTCCCAGGTTCAATTCCGGTCAAGGGCATGTACCTTGGTTGTGGGCACATCCCCAGTGAGGAGTGTGCAGGAGGCAGCTGATAGATGTTTCTCTCTCATCGATGTTTCTAGCTCTCTATTCCTCTCTCTTACTCTCTGTGAAAAATGGATAAAATATGTTTTTAAAAAAATAAGTATGTTTAGGGAAAGGAGGTAGAAGAAGTAAAGGAAAAAATAGCAATTATATTTTTCTATGGATAATAATAACCATTATAAACTGGTGAACAAAAATAGATACAGAGGCAAAGCAGCATCAAACAGACTGTCAAATTACAGCAACAAGGACAGGGAGGGTTGGGGGGGAGTAATAAATCAACCAAAGGACTTTTATGCATGCATTTAAGCATAACCAATGGACACAAAACACTGGGAGGTAGGGGAGGCTGTGAAGGGCAGGGGGGGGAAAAGAGATATATGTACTAATCTTTGTAATACTTTATGTAATAAAAAAAGAAATATAAAAAAGCAATTATATTTTTAAAATTATAAAACAGAGAATAAATAAAAACCAACAAAATAAAATAAATAAAAATGAAATCTTAGAAATAAAAATATAGTTGATGAAATACAAAGTCCTAGAGTAAATTCTACATGCATTCACTTAGAGAAATAATAATTTGGAAGATGGTATTGAGGCATTTGTTCATAATGCAGCATAGAGAGAAAAAATAGATAGATAGATAGATAGATAGATAGAGAGATAGATAGATAGACAGACAGATATGCAATTGAAGAAAACTGAGGATAGATGGAGAGGCTCAAACATATATTTAATAGAAGCTCCATCAAAAAAAGAAAAGGAATAGAAGGAATAACAGAAGCAGCACTCAAAGAGATCATAGTGGGGATTTTCCAAAATCAAAGAACCAGGGCTCCTCAGAGTGAAAATCATCACTGAGCAGAGGGTACTCGGGATAAAGGAAAAGGCCTGACGCTTCATAGGGAAACTGCAGAGCAGGAAGGAACATTATTCCCTGCCCCACTCGCTCTCAGAGAAGGAATATTGAAGAAGGCTCAGGCCTAGAAGTGGTACCACGATGCAACAAGGAGCAAGATTGGCCCCGACGCCAAGGAGCTGTTGCCCTTCCTCGCAGTCAGCCTGGCACAGAGATGCCCCCGTGCACTGGCAGCGCCGAGGAAACTGAGCTCCCCGCTTCCTCCCACACATCCCAGTCCAACGAGTGCTTTACGGAACCTTTCAGAACCATGGCAGCTCTTTCTGGCATCCGAGATGAACATGGAATCCAGAACTTTCTGTCGCTGGAATGGTGTCTTTCTGGTTCCAGAGAAGCGGGTCTTTTGGAAAGCATTGGATTCCTTCCCTCGCTGTTGCCAAGTGCTGCTTTTCTTTACTTGGTAACCCTCAGTTTTTCTCACAGTGTGTCACTCTGGAAAAAATGTGGAAATGGGGCTTTCACATGTTTGAGGCCGAGAGCAAACTCCTGCTGGAAAAAATGAAATCTGCAACCTGAAGCCCCAGGCCTGAGTCAAACTTTCCACGGGACCAAGATCTCTCCTCGCAACTGGAGAGGCAAGATTGAGTTGTTCTATTTCAGCAAATCGCTGCAGCCATTCAGAACGCGACTCCGGGCCCCTTGGCTGGATCACACATCGATGCGGAGGCCAATTGAATTACCTGTCAGGAACTAAATAAAAGCTTTGCTTCATCTAATACTCCCCGTGTGCAGGACGGCTAGGAAAACAAGCCTGACACTCCATCGATTTGCTGTTTACGGAGGCCCACCGAGGCGCCAGGGCCTGCCTGTGAAGCTTCTGGAAGTTCACATCGTCTTTAATGCATCTGTCCGCGGCTCCCCTTCCTCAGCTGGATTCAAAGCCACTGCCCGCCCCCGAGAGCTCTTGCATCTGCTCCTAAAAAACATCCCATAACCTTTCCAAATGGATGCGAAGGCAAGCCCCACCCCGTTAGCTCACCTCATCCGAAGGGCTCCTTTCTCCTAGAGAAAAGCTTGATTTCTCGGGCTCCTTGCCTCCTCATCAAGACATCCAGTCTTCATCCAGACAGTCTGGGCCAGCAGTGGGTCATGGTAGTAAGAGCATATTTAGGTGAGCTAGGCCAGGTTCACCTCTGCTGCTCTAATCCTCAATTTCCCCAAGTGCAACGTAAGAAAAGCCGCCCCATCTACTCCCGTGGTCGGGGCAAGCATCAATGTGGGCACGAGAAACCTGGCCAGCGCAAGGAGGTGCTGCGCTTGCCGATGAACATGTATGGTGTTCCTGTGCCTGCAGTTGGAGGACCAGAGCCGGGGGAAGGGGCAATTTCTGTCTTCACGGAACTTGGAGGTGGACGCTGCCGTGAGCAGCACACTGAGTCAGAGAGAAGAGGCTACAGCAGCAGCAGTTGGTTGCAAATAAAGGACAAAATCGGGATGGGGGAGGAGCGGAGCTTCCGGTTTTAAAAAGCTCCTCCCTTGGGCCGGTGTCAGCAGCGTTCCTTCCTGGAGCCAGGACTCCGGGCCTCTGTGTCACTGGGACGCGTTGCTTAACTGCCCTGAGCCTCAGCTTCCGTATCTATAGCACAGTCTGAATAAGGACACACTTTTCTAAAGCGAAAAATCTTACGTGAACCAGGGTTGTGCCACTATCCTTCCTGCCCCTTTGCACCCGGAAGCCGGGAGGACTCGAATGAATGAAGCGGTTCACGCGGCCCGCGCTGGCCATAAGGAAGGAAGTGAAAGGGCCGGCTGGAGCCCCTCTGAGACAGTGCACATCCAGCCAGGCTCCCTGGGCGAAGGGGGTTTATTTTTCAATTTTGATTCCCCAGGCTCTGGGTGCGAATGCCCTGGACGCACAAGGGATGGACTAAAGAAGAATCTCCCCATCTGTCCCCATTCTGACCCCTGGCATCATGTCCTTATGGCTCCCGGGATCACAGGGGCCTCATGTGCCTTTTCCAGACTTACCGCCCCTTCCTTCCCATCCTGTGGAGTCCCAGACGGGCCCGGCAAGTGCTCAGCATAGCCAGGCCAGGACCTGAGTCTGTGGCTCAGTCTCCTCTGCGTGACCTTCGGTCATAGTAGGGGTCGCACAGAGCTCTGTCCACAGCCCCGCTGCCCTGCCTCCAGAGCATCTCCTCCAGGAACAGCTCTGGAGCTCCCTGGTCGGCAGAGAGCTTCCCCGACCTGTGCCCCGGCAGCTCTCACAGCTCTTGCCAGGGGCACTGGGCAAGCGGGACAAGCCTCATGGCCTGCCTTCTGCTGCCACACTCTATTGGAATTAGCTACAGAGAGGGAGAGGCGTGGGCCAGCTCCACAGGCCTGTGGCCAGGCTTCCCAACCCATTCCCACTCCCAAAGGCACATAGCTCCTGACAGGGGTCCGAGGTAGATGGAGGCACAGGCGAGCCCACGGGCCACCAAAGAAGCATCCTACTCCCAAAGCCCTAGAAGAGGCTGCAAACAGTCTCACTGCTCCCTGGCCGGACTCAGGGAGACCCAGACTTTCCCAGCATGACACCTTTCGCTAAAGATGGACGAGACACCAACTTTTAGGGATCCTCTGGCTCCTTTTTCCAAAAGCAGGGAAGAGAAGGATGCTCCCTGCCACATCTTATGCGATCTGCTTATCAGGAAGGTCCTGCATTTTACCTTTCTCTCCATGGTGTGTGTGTGTGTGTGTGTGCGCGTGTGTGTGTCCCTAAACGGTGCTAATGAAATCTCTAACCCACGTGGCAGCCCCCCTGCTCATCAACTGTAGCTGCCCTCAGGCGGCACCCGTCGGCTTGTATTATAAATAAAGGCTGAAATAAGCTGCTTGCTCCGTGCAGGCTCCTTGGGAGCCAAGGAGGCATGGAGCCAGCCCCTCCCTGCTCCCTCCCACGCCAGTTGGGAGAAGGATGGCCCTACGGGGCTTTGCCTGGAGCCAGCTCCTTTGGACTTGAACAAACCGCTACAAGGGTGTGCGATCCATCCCCGGAATCCCGGTTTAATTATTTAGGAAGAGCGCTTTTGCTCCCCGCAAACTCGAAGCTCCCCAGAGCCCACGGAATCATTGTTCAATGCTTATTACCGCCGCAGGCCCCCCGGGCACGGCGTGGCAGAGACCTCATTTCAATATTTACCACTTAGATCACTTAAGGGCTGTCAGCTTTAATAACATTTTATCAATTGGATACTTATATTATTCACGGCTTCATAAAAATAACAAGACCTGCCTTGGCATTTCAATCATGCCCGGGCTAATTTCAGGAACTGCTTCGGGACTTTGTTTTTATTAACATTTAGATGCCGCGTGACGGCTTCTCTTTGCAGATGCACTGTGCGCGCGGCGGCCACACGGGCAGGCTGTGGGGCATGAGTGGCACAGGGCTCTGCCCTAGGCATGTGGGCAGGGCAGGTAAGGAGCCCACATCCACAGTCTCAATTAAGCGACTCCTTCCCGGTGGGTGGTGTGGCTCAGTGGGTGGTGTGGCTCAGGGCTCTGTCAGTGGGAAACCCTTGATAGTCTGCCCCCACCCCCTTCCCTCCCAGCTGGGCTGGGAACTGTCTCCTGTGCACTGTCTGCTGGGATGTAGAAGGCAGCACTCTCCTCTGCAGGAATTGGTCTGGAAAGCCTCTACTCTGTCCTCCACCTGCAAGGCTCCTACACAGCCTTCCAGGCTCACCTGCGGGGTCACCTCCACCACGAAGCCTTCCCTGCTTCCCACCGTGTCTGTGAGTGAATGGCGCCCTGCTGGCCTTCTGGTTCCCGGCAGATTCCCACGTCCTCTTCTCCTGTGGATGCCTGAGCTCTGACCTTTCCTGAAGACACACCCTCTCCCTCTGGCCACCCCAGAGGATCCTGCCCTCTGGCTTTGCCCAAAGTTAGCTCTCTGAGGTCTCAAGGTGTTTGTTGTCACTGATTAAGTGCGGGCAATTCTGGGACTTCTGTCAGTTGTCCATCTTGACAACAACCCTCAGAGATGTGGCCTTTTAGAGGAAATGCCACCTCCTCAGGGGCGCCCATCTTCAGGAGCTCTCGGGCTCCTGGGCTAACTCCCCTTTGGGGCCCCCCCAGGCCCCTAGTCCTTCTCTGTCCCCCAGTGCCCCTAGGTGATATTGCGGTGGGTCTCTTGACTGGTTTTACCTGCTCCCACTCGCCCCCTCTAATCCATTCTTCTCACAGAGGCCACAGCCCTTTTTGTAAACTATTCTTCTGATTAAAAGCCATTAATGAATTCTTACTGCTTCCAAAACCAAAGCAATAGTCTCACCTTCACGTGGTCAGGTCCTGCCTCGGCTCTCCAGCTTCTCGCACAGCCCTTCCTCCAGCTGAGTTCTCTGGCACCTGGGTCTATCAGAGACTTCATCCTCCAGCTTCTCCTCCCTCAGAGCCTGCAATACCATCCCCCTGCAACGCCCTTTCCAACGCTTGTCACAGGGCTGGCGCCAGTCTCCCCTTTATTGTCACCTGCTCTGGGACCCTCTCTAACACTGGTTTCTCCACCCAGCCTCACCATCCTCTATCTCGGTCCCCTTTGCTACCTCCATGGGTCACAATGTGCAATTTTTAAAACTTCTTTGTCAATTTGTTTGGTTCAATGAACTCAGAGACTGTAACTGGCACATAGTAGCTGCTCGAAAAAAATGTGTTTCATGAAGGGATAAACTATTCTTTAGCTCCCCTTCCTTTATGAGAATCCCCCCACTTTCAGCAACCTTCCCTCCCTTGTCATCTTGAGGATACTGAGAAGCAGACTGAGGGAATCAGATGCATCTGAGCCATTTCTGTGAGAACTGAAAATGCCCGGACTAGTGCCCACAGCCCACCGCTTCGTGGTTAGAGACACAGCAATGAGAGGAGTCTGTGCCCACTTGTCAGCTGCGTGCCGCAGGCAAGTTCCTTAGTCTTTCCGTGCCTCAGTATGTTCACCTGTAACTTGGGGTAAGTGATAGCCGCTTCATGAGTGAATATATGGAAAGTGCCTATGACAGCCTGGCACGTCATAAGCACTCCATAAAGGTCAACCACGGTTACCGTAAGCTCAGAGTGACCTTCTCCACCTCCCACAGACAGCTGCTCCCTTCATCCCTAAGCACTGTGCGCTGCTCCCGTGAGTGGCTGTTGTCATTCGCAGTTGAATGAAACTTACTGGCCTTGGAATGGGGACCGGGTGGAGGTCAAGAAATCCTTGCTGCTGGCTGACCTGGCGATCCCCACACGTGGGGAGGCAGGCTTTCTTGCAAGAAGATGTCTCACTCCTGTCTGTTACACAAAAGCCCACTCCCAGGGTCCCCACAGAAAAAGCCTGTCCTGTGCAATGCGTAAGGGAAGTTAATTTCTCACAATCACTCCCATGAAAGGGTTTCCCGTGACCCTCGGGGATAACCAGTGGGCCTGGAGAGAGGGACGTGGAAGGCTGGGCTGGCTTCTCTGGTCACCAGGAAGATCAGAGCCTTGGCCTGCCACTCACCTGGGGCTGGCCTCAGTCCCCACACAAATGCAGGTATTCCAAGCTGCCAGGCTCCATTTGTGCCCCGTGAGCTGTACTGATTCTGTCAGTAAATTTGTCTATTGCTTGGAGCTTCTACTTCTATTAAAGAGATGTTAAATGCCTCCCAGGTGGCTGGCTACAGAGTTTCCAGAAGGGCAGTGCATGCGTGCGTGCATGTGGTGGTGGGGGGGGGGGAGGTGGTTGAGGGGAGTTGTGTGAAGTAAGCCCTGTCCTTTTTGACACTCGGGGTTGCCTGGGTTCTGTCCTACCTAATGGTCTAAATTGCAGGAGAAATGGCCCTGACAGACCCTCCTGCTGACAGACAGTGCCTTTTGTTACAGGAGGAGGTGTTAAGCCTTGTTCAATCAACAGCTTCGGTAGGTCTCCCGAGATGAAAGGATCATTTTTAGTTTGGGAGCTAATATTTATAGACAATCCTCTCCCCAGCCCCTGCGCTGAAGGTATGAACAACTGGAGGGCTAAATCAAATAAAAATTATAAAGCTCATTTCTCCACTCTGCAAAAACCAGTGGCAAACTCACAACTCTCCAGACTGTGAGGTGTCCCACAGAGCAGCCTCATTCGTGGCCATATTGCCCAGCATGGATTTTGGCGCACAGTGGGCACTCGGAAAATATGTGTTGAGTTTTGAAAGAGTGGAAAGTCTGTTTGTTGGTGTTCTTCTCTAGCAGGAATCACTATGGCATTGTGGTTAAGAGCTTGGATAAGGAGTCAGACAGACTGGAATCCTAGCAGCCTCACCACTCAGCCTCCAAGCTTGGGTCTAAAGGCTCTGAGCCTCCATTTCCTTGGCTATAAAATGGGACAATAATACATAATTTACAGAGCTGTTATCCTTGAAGCCTGTAGCAAAGTCTTTGCACCTAGAAGCACCTTTCGCATTAGCTACTAGGAGTAAAGATGGTGGTGGTAAAGGTGGAGATGACAATTAAACCTCAGAGCCTCTGATGCTATAGGAAGGTCTCGTGGGAAGCTTGTAAGCTATCTTGTTCCACAGACTGTTCAATTCTCCTAAGAATGCACTAGGCGCTCTCATTAGGGAAATGAAAATCACAGCCACAATGAGATACCATTTATACCCACTAGGATGGCTGCAAAAACAAACACACAAATAAAAAAATAGAAAATAACAAGTTCCAGTGCAGATGTAGAGAAATCAGAACCTTCAGACATTGCTGGTAGGTATGTTCAGTGCTGCAGCCACCATGGAAAACAGTTTGGTGGCTCTTTAAAAAGCTAAACATTGCAGTTTGATTCCTGGTCGGGACACATGCCCAGGTTGTGGGTTTGCTCCCCAGTATGAGGCATGCAGAAGGCAGCCAAACAGTGATTCTCTCTCATCATTGATGTTTCTGTCTCTCTCTTTCCCTCTCCCTTCCTCTCTGAAATCAATAAAAAAAATATTTTTTGAAAGTTAAACACAGAGTTACCATAGGATTCAGCAATTCCACTCCTAAGTATGTAGCCCAAAGAATTGAAAACAGGGACCAAAAACAAATACTGTAGGCCAATGTTCATAGCAGCATTATTCACAACAGCCAAAAAGTGGAAACCACCTAAATGTCTGTCTATATACAGACAGTCCTTGGGTTACATCAGACTTGAGGTACATCGTTTCGTGGTTATGTCGCCATCTCCCATTTATTTATAAAAAAAAAGTTCTATCATTTCGACGTATGTACATATGTACTTTATGTTTTTTATTATTTATTTACCACAAGCAAAGGTCAGGAATTGTTATCTTTCTTTTAAATTTTTTTTACTGTTTCACTTCATTACTGCTGTGTATGTGCTCCATGTGAGTGCCGTAGGTGCTTATGTAGGTGGGTTCCGACTTACAGCGAAAATCGTGTTATATCATGCCGTAACTCGAGGACCTACTATACTCCTACATAAAAGCCTAAGCGACCTAATGACTGAACAACCAAACAACCAGTAGACCAGTCACTATGATGCACACTGATCACTAGGGGGCAGATGCTTAATGCAAGAGCTGCCCTGGTGGTCATTGTGCTCCCACAGCGGAAGCACTGCTCAGCCAGAAGCCGGCTGACAATGGGTGCCAGACACAGGGCTCATGGCTGGCTGCTGCAGTCCGGAGACCACAATGAAGAGGCAGCAAGCCTATCGAACAGCAGCAGCACGCACAGTGGGGCCGGGATGAGTAGGAGTGCCAGGTGGTGTTGGACTGCCAGTTTCAGCCCAATCCACACAGGCTATGCCAAGGGACCCTACTGGTGCACAAATCCGTGCTCCAGGCCTCCAGTTACCTATAAATGGAAAAACAAGGTATATCCATACAATGGAATATTATCCTATATAATAAAAGCCTAATATGCAAATTGACGGAACAACAGAATAACTGGTGGAACAACTGGTCACTATGATGCACACTGACTGCCAGGGGGCAGATACTCAATGCAGGAGCTTCTCCCAGCCTGCAGGCCCCAGGCCAGCCAAGGCGGGTACCAGTGGGCTACCCCCCCCACCTCAATCGCCTGGCCTATCACCCCACAGAGGGAGGTGACCAACAGTGGCAGCGGGGGGCAGGGCTGGCGAGTGAGTGGTGCCAAGCTGGCCAAGGCAGATGCCAGTGGGGGCCCCTGATCACCCCACAGATCATCCCACTGAGGGAGTTGACCGGCGGTGGCAGCAGGTGGTGGGAGTGGGGCCTATGAGTGGACAGCACCAGGCTGGCCAAGGAGGGTGCCCCCCCATCACTCTGCTGGTCACCCCACAGATTGGCCTTGTCTGCTGGTCAGGCTTAGGGATCCTACCCATGCATGAATTTCATGCACTGGGCCTCTAGTTCAGTCATAAAAAGGAATAAAATTTACAACCCTAAAAACATGCTGAGTGAAAGGTACCAGATACAAAAGGCCATGTATTGTACGAGTCTATTGAAATGAAATATCCAGATCAGGGAACTTCATAGAGACCGAAAGTACATTAGTGGTTGCTGTGGTTACCCACTTTTCCACACACAGCTGTGGGGTATAGGGAGAGAGTGCTAATGGGTACAGGTTTCTTTTTGAAGTGATGGGGATGTTCTAGAATCAGTGATGACTGCTGCACATCACAGTATATAATGGCTACTGTATGGGATGAACTCTATCTCCATAAAAACAACAACAGACTATACCGAGCACTCACCCCCACTGCATCCACATGTGTGTGCCCTGCAGGGGGCCCGTCATCACCTTGCTGCCTGAGAGCAGGACTGTTTTCGAGGGGAAGCCTCTCTAGTATAACACTTTTCCTGACACTTTACAATTTGCAAGTTACCTTTTAATTGATCCTCACATCTTACAGCCATGAAGACGGGGATTATCATGGCTATTATCCACATGTGGAAACTGAGATTCAGAAACATGAAGCAACTTGGCAAAGCTCACCCAGCTAATAAGTGGAAGAGCTGGAGCTGAACTCAAGCCCTTGAATGCCAACACCTCTTTTTCCCCACCAATGATACACAATTCAGCCAACAATGTCTTTAGGTCTTCACCACAGCGAGCCACTTCCAAACGGTCCTGACTTACCTCCATCTTCAGCCTCTGCCTCGTCTGTGTGGGTAGCAACCCTGACCCTATCCAGCTTTGGGCCTCCACATGTCACATCCCACAGGTCAGGGAGACAGAGCCTCACACCAGTCATCCAACTCCTGTCCCTCCCCGGCGCAGCGTTGCCCCACAGCACCAGGCACTTATGCACCCACCGCCTGGATTAGAAGATGCTTCTCATTCTTGCCCACTACACAAAGGAAGACTTCCAGGGTCCTGCTGCTTTTTGGCATCAACTAAATATCTCACACCAACAGGGGCGGTAAGGAAGTCCCTGTTTTCAGCGGTTCCTGTTTCCTTTCTGCCCCATGGAAGTCCCACACCATTTGGAAAAAGGCTTCTCACACAGTTCAGAGGCTTTTACAGTCAGAGATGAACTAGGTGTTGGGAGTGTCCAATCAGCGGGTCAAGAAGAAAAGGCCAGATGTGAAGAGGCTGAGAAGAGAAAGAAGGGCTTCTCATACCGGATTGTTGGGATGGGGAGTGAGCAAAAGGGGAAACCAAGGAACAGAGTAGAGACTATGCAGAGCATGTGGAGGGAATCCTAAGGAGCCCAGCCTGCCTAGAGCAAAAAGATCAGAGACGTGGCTGAACAAGCAGATGGGAACCAGATGAAAAGGCCGAGGCCGCCAGGCTAAGGCGGGAGGCCACTCCAGTGGGCAAGAGGGAGCCATTGGAACTTCTGGAGCAGGGGCCTGATATGAGAGTTCGTGTAAGTCTCCACAGTATAAATTACCCAGATGGAAAAGCCATTAAAGAGAAAAACACCTGTTCATGGGCCTCAGATGTCGTTTCCGTGGGTGGTCAAGAAAGGTTTCAATAGCCAAGGAGGAGGCTGCCTTGTGAGGAATGGAACTAACAGAGTGTAAGACTTTTGAACAGAAACTAACTCTGAGACGTTGGGGAAGGTCATGAAATCCCAATGTCCTTGTTTTCATTTGATCCTCCTACTACCTCATCGGAATAGAAGCTGATTCCCTTCAGCACAGGTTGGATTCAATAGGTGCAAAAACAATGGTCTCATCACTTTTTTCCTGAGTCACACCAAGTCATTTCTTCTTACAGCTGAAAGTGACCTTGAGGTTGTTGACACTTGCATGTGCAGTGGAAGTTCTGAGGTAAAGTCTTTTCCAAACTGTTGACAAGCCTCTGAAGATGGGGTGATCCCCTCTACCTTTAGAAATGTCTGTTTTTTAGAAACTATCTAATCTAATAAAAGAGTAATATGCAAATTGACCATTACTCTGAGACACCTAAGTCACACCCATCAGCCAAGCCATGCCTCCCAGCCAATCAGAGTGGCTGTATGCAAATTAACCCAGCCAAGATGGAGGTCAGCAGCCATGGAGCTAGAGTAAACAGCAGGCTTCCGTTGCAACTGCCTGCCTAGGCTGACTGAGCCTCTGCTCACGGTAACAATGTTTCAATTATAGAAGCCACGGAGCTGAAACAAACAGGAGCCTTCCTTACCTGCCTAGGCCTCTGCTCAAGGTAACAAAGTTTCAATTATAAAAGATAAATAAACCCCAGAAACCTGATTCCAGCCAGCCTCGCTGGGACCTTGGGTCAATGGGAGCTGTGGGCAGCCTGAAAACGGCCCTCAACCCCTCACCCAGGCTGCCCAGGTACCCCAGTAGAGACCTGAACCCTGAAGGGACTGTGAGCAGCCTGAAAACAGCCCTCATCCCCTCACCCAGGCTGGCCACACCCAATGGGTTGAGGGTCCCCTCTCGGGGGGGGGGGGGCTTGGCCAGCCTGCAAACAGCCATCAGCCCCTCACCAGGCACGCCAGCAGGTGGACATCCCCCGAGGGGTCCCAGACTGCGAGAGGGCACAGGCCGGGCTGAGGGACCCCCCACACACACTGTGTACACAAATTTTTGTGCACTGGGCCCCTAGTTTCTTAGATAAAGTCAAATCGTGATTTCTGGGGTCTCTACTCATGGATCTCACTCCCCTCTTAGGGACATTCAGAAACACATCTGCTCATTCTTCCCCGTGACAACCCTTCAGTATTGTAAGCCATCTATTGTACGCTCAATACCCCCTCAATGATTCTTCTCTTCTTTGTACTTTTCACTAGTGTATGACACCAAATTGAAGCTCTAAATTGTCCGAGTCATTGTGCTCTTTTCTCATTTATTGTTTTAGAGAAGGAAATGTTAATACTTTGTTTTTCCTCTAAGACACTTCTAAACTTTCCCTCCATGGGTGAGCATTGCATAGGAAACTTTAGTACAGGCATGGTTTTACCTCCTCCTTATTCCTAAGTGTTACATCTAGTGGCACAGCCATGTACAGATGACAGGGGCAATGGGGACCCACCAGCTGGGTGTAGTAGGATCTGGGAGCAAGTCAAATATAAGAGCATGGGAAAATGAGCATTGGCCCCCAAGGAGTCAGTCCAACAGTGAGGGTCAAAGATCTCCCCGTGGCCCAGAGACAGGCATCCGGGAACTAGTAATACCGCGAGAGCCAGCAGACAGCACTAGGGCAGCTTCGCAGCAAGTGGCCACACCTCAGGCCCAGGGCCCTAGTCTTAAGGAGACTGGTGTTCTGTGAAGGTTATCAGTACAAAACACAGGCACAGGGAACTGAGCCCCAGATCTGGGTCTGGCTTGGTCTTGGCCAGGTTGCATGGCAGCTGTGACTGCTTGGGAGTGAATCCAAGGGCACAATACCGAACCAGATTCTGGTTCCCATCTGTTTGTCCAGTCACATCTCTGCCCATTTTGCGCCAGGCAGGCTGGGCTCCTCAGGATTCCCTCCACACACTCTATTCCTTAGTGTCCTGTTCCTCCTTTCCTCTCAGTCCCCATCCCAACAATCTGGAGCGGAAAGCCCGCCCTTCTCATCTCACATTTGGCTTTTTCTTCTTGACCCAACTGGTTGGATTCATGTAGATGCTAAGATTCTAAGACTGTCTGCAGGAAAGAGTTTCATAATTATCAATGTCACTCCGGGGAGAGGAGGGAAGAATAGGGGCATGAATGCAGAGTATGTCCGAGGTCAGTTGCGAGGACTGGGGCCAAGGTCAGAATGGGAAGAGCATCAAATGGAACTTGAGGCTATTGGACCAGAGCTGCTTCAGCCTCTCCCGCCGGAGCACAAGACGGAGGGAGCAGAGTGTAGCCTAGCTGAGCCTGTGCGGTGCCAGGGCTGGGACACAGGCGGCCCTGGACAGCCACAATCTGTGGGCCCCCAACAGGAGGTTCTAGCCATGTAAGTCCTACAAATCCTGCTGATACTCGACTTTGCTCAGTTGAGGTGGTAATATTATGCATTCAGGAAGCATTCGGCAGAAGCAATTTTTACAGTGAACAAGAAGAGAATCCCATCTGTTTCAGGTAAAAACACATGGGGGTGGGGTGGGGAAGGGAGACGGAATGAGGGTGGAAATAGTAATGGAGAGATGGACTTCTAGAATAGTAACTGGCAAAATATTTGAAACGTCCTTATGTAAATTTAAATGTCTCTTATCACTAACTTGGAAGGTAATCCTACATGTGAAACCTGTCGTAGATACTGGCTGGTTTCCTCTGAATGACTTTATTGTAAAAAATCTACTTCTCAATGAGGCACAGGGAAGTTGGAGGGGGCCACCAGGAGGGGCCGTGGCACAGGACGGGGGGCGAGTGTCCCAAGCTGTTGGGAGCTTGTCAAGATATTTGAGTAGAATTTTATGCAAATCTCATCAGTTCCAAAATCAAATCACAATTATTTAACCCATTATCACTGATCCAAAGCAATGCCAGTCACATTATTCTTACCAGCCCTCACCCTGTCAAGGCAAGAAAAAAAATACAAGTGTTTACTTTTATTATTATGCATCCTGTTATGAACCCCACTGTCACTGAGTGCACACCGCACCTTTAACTAAGGAAACTAATTGCAAGCCACTTTCAATATCTCTTGTTTTTTAATTTAATGCCCTCAGAGAGATATAATTGGGCTGGAGGGAAGAATTTCCACTGAAGTCATGAATTTGCTATATAAATACAAACAAGAAAGAAAGCTAATACAGTGAGGGAATATGGGATTAATTTTGAAATTGTCTGATTAGTGGATTGCTGCCCATCAATAATTGCCTTAGATTTTCCCAAGGCCCTCTCTTTATTAGAGTCTGGCACCGCATCTGCCCACAGTCTGTCAATCAGCCCGTGCAGCTGGGAGGGTCTGCAGAGAGACCACAATTGGAAGCTTGCTGGGGCGCCTGTTAGACAAAGCAATATACCCCAGACGTGCAGACACGGCCGTCGCAACGCGGCTGCTCATGGCTCTCCGCTCCATCTTCCCGTGCTGGAGCAGGGCCTCGCTGTGACCGGGGCTGATTTTTTTTTTTAAGAAAAAGTTGCTGCATCTTTTTACACATATTTTACAGGCCTGGGCTCTGCTGGAGTTTGAGGTCACAAATGCCTTCTCCCTCACAGTGGCTGAGTTGCCCAGTAATGTCATTAAGAAGAGCTTTGCAACAGCTGGAATTTCTAAAGCAACATCAGCGTCATAGGGGACAACGAAGCATGCTTGGTACATTTAAAAATTAAGGAAGATAATCAGGAGGATTGTGAGCAAGTGTGCAGATGGTAGGTTTCTAACTTAATTAATGTTCAAAACCTGGAATGTTCCTCTAACGCCCAGAAACACCCCTGTCTGATGAAACACCCTCTCGGCCTGATGCTCCCAAGTCCTTAAAGGCTTGATAGGAGAGCTCTGAGGAGGATCTGCTCACTGAGCTCACCATAAACATGTTTTCAAACCACACACACACACACACACACACACAGTCACAGCCCCACTAATGATATGTTTATGCCATGTCCATTTCCAGAAATATTTATGTCTCTCTATCTTGCCAGCAATCAGTCAAAATATACAAAAATGAATTTGCATGTAAAGATGCTTCCTTTGGAATCAAAATATGATAACAGAACAAAGATGGCTCGGAGCATGCTCTTTTTTGTTATGTTTTCTTGTCATCTACTGTTTTCCTTTTCTGCTTGGTAAGCTGAGCGTTTGTTTTAAGTTGGGGCTTTGTTCCTGTGAGGCAGGAAGTAAAGCTGACCGGAGCCAAGGCCGCCGTAGCACCAGGATGGGCGTATAAACTACTGACGCGCAAGTTCCCCTCCACGTCCAGGTCTCCGCTCTCCATGGCCAAGCACAGCCTTGGCGTAGTCCTCCCTTCTGCACCGTGGACAGCCGTGTCTGTCCCTCCGTGGCAGCCCACCAGGCACGGGGGCTGAGGTCTAAAGGACCGAGCTTGACACCATCCAGCCTTGCATGACAGGCTTGCATCTCTGCTAACTCTGGAAACCTTAGAACCCCACCAGTTCCCCTTCCCTCTCTTCCCATTCGGGCCCCAGTCCTGGAGACTGTCACACCTCCCTCCCTGTCTATTGTGCCTTCCAACCTGAAAGGCTAGGGGTCAAGAGCGGAGGTCACCCAGTGCTTGGACTTCCCAAGTCACCCAGGTAGATGCTTCAGAGCCCGGGGCACACCCTGCTGTGGCCTTGCCAATTAGCGGACCTGGGGTCACTCTGTTGGGTGGGCAGGGTTGTGAGAACGGAGTGATAGATGAGAGTGGAAGTATTTCTAAGCTGTAGCTGGAGTACAGGATATTCTGCCCAAGTACAGGATATTCTACTGCTAACAATTCTAGCAAACCTGTTAATAACCCGTTCAAACTGTGATGTGGAGGCAGCTGCCCTGGCTGACTGCTTTGTTCTGGGGCTGCCACAGGACATGGGGTTCGGCTCACGTCTGCGAGTTTCCAGGGACTGGGTGCGGCCCCAGGATGGCAGAGTGTCTCCCCACCCCTGTTTCTCTTCTCTAATCTGCTGCCCCTTCAAGCCCCCTCAGACACTGACCCTCTTCCCACTGCAACCTGAAGGACATCACGTTGTCTCTTCCTTGTGAATGACAACCCTCAGCAGAGCAAAGCAGGGCAGCCGCTTACTCCCTCCAGGCCCTACATCGGCTTCAAGGGGCACCAGAGTGTGTACCTGCTACTCCCCAAATGCACCACCCTTCCTCGCAGGCTGAGCTCCGTCTTCCATTTGTTTAACCTTCTTCCCTCGCCTGCCATACCTCCCTTCTGCCCCAGGTAGAAAAGCAACGCTCCCCGTCTCCTAGGTGGCCTGCCCGTGCTCCCAACACATTGCAGGAAAAAGCGGCAGCACGTTTCTATCCCCTCTCTAAAGCAGCATAATCAAAAGCTGTCCTGACTGTGAAGACTTCCCACCACCTCTTCCACAACAGCCGCTCGGAGCCAGCCAACACCTCTTGCCTGCAGCCATGCAGCCAGTCTCCTTGCTTCCATCTTCCACGGAGCAGTCCCAGGGATGTTCCACGATCATAAGTCAAACCCACATCACTTCGCTGCTCGAAACCCTCTCCTGGCTTTCCCTGTGCCCTGTCCACAACACCCTACCTGCCGGGGCCTCATTTTCTCCCGAGTCCTCCTGGGCTCCAGCCACATGGGCCTTCTGACTAGGAACGACTTGATAAGAGAGAGACGAGGTGGCTTCCTTGAACCCATCACCCTGTGTCCTTTCCCCATCCCAGGTCTCCTGGATCTTTGTAGAGTTCCCTGCCTCACTTCACTGCAGCCTCCACCCAGATGTCACCTTCCAGAGAACCTCTCTCCTGCCTACGATCCCTTACCTCCACATCCTCATCGCCCTTTACTCCCTTCCCTGCTTCATCTGTCTCCGCATTCACTGCCTGGAACACTGTATTTTGTTTTTGTTGGCACCGTGCATGTAAGATCCATGAGGGGAGGGCTTTGGACTGCTGTTTGCTGTGACATCCCCAGTGCCTGGGTTGCACTTGCACACTGAAGTACTCGGTAAGTGTTTGCTGAGTGAGTAAATTAGTGAATGGATAAATAAGTAAACAATCAACTAATACAACATTATGTACACAGTAACTGTCGCGAAGTAATTTAACTGGGTTTCTCTGTGGGGAAAAATGGTCGCCCAAAGAAAGAAATAATACTGGGGTTGACAACAGGACAGCACAGAGCATAAAGAGAACCTCTAGCTCCCTTATCAAAGCAAAACCCAGGTCCTGAAAGGCTGAAGGGGGTCCTGGGAGGTGTGGCTGGACCTCCCTCCCCCTAAGGGCTCTGTACCATTACTCATCCCGCTCGAATTCCTCGAAGCAGAGCTGAAGCTGAGCAAGGCCTCACCAAAGGCCTGGGCACACTGAAGGGAAGGCTGGGTGTACGGTGAGCGGGCCCCAGGAGCTATGAGAGGGCCACAGGACAGGGAAGAAAGTGCTCCGGATGCGACATTTCACCGAGGGCCAGTCTGGCTGAGATGAGTGGACGAGCCACTTGGGAAAAGGCAGTACAAGGTTTGGTGGTAGAAGGAGGAATGGAGATGGGAATGTGCTCACACCTTTACTCCATCACCTCAGCCGTCCTCGCCACTCATGCAAGAGAGAAAATGTAATCCCAGCGTTCACCAGCAACACCACGACCGGGGGCAGGAGCTGAAATCAGTCTGCACCAGGAGGCTGGCGCTCTGGAAACACCTCGTGTCTCCGTTCCACCAGAACCCACCGAACCGAGGTCCCCTTCTCCAGCTGGGCCCTACGAACCTCACAGGAGCCCACTTACATCCAGGATCTATAACAGTCTACAAACATGTGCATTGGCTTGTTTTAAAACAAATGGTATCGCCTTGATCCCCCCCAGTGATTCTCACACCAAAATGGGGGACACATGGGGGAAGGAAAGCTCTGAAACAAAGCTACTCCCTAACGATCAGGCCAAAACCTTGCTGGAAACATGACTGATGATGTGATAAGAAGGTGCCCGAACGATACTGAATGCAAACCAGGAATTCCAAGGTAACTGATTGCACGTAAAGGGCCGGGGACTGACTGCGTATTAAGAACACAGTTTCCATTTACTCACTTGGAACGGAACAACGTGCAGCATAAAAGGAAAGTCAAATTTGGCAGGGCTCGCCATGAGCGAGTGAGGAGGCCCGAGCAGAGAGAATTCCTAAAAGAGATCCTAACTTAATCAATCACTTGATTCGGAGGTAAAAAAAGCCTCCTTCAGAAATAGATCAAAAGAGTTGTATCGGGCCAGGCGTGCACACACCGTATCAATCTCTGGCCCGAGCTGCGAGGCTGCAGGCCTCCCTCAGAAGTGTGCCCAGAGCCGCCTGGCTTTATTTGTAAATGCACAGGCCCGGCCGGAAACCCAAGCCCAGGGAAAGGCTGATGGGGCAGGGGTCACACGAAGTCGGAATCAGGACCAAACGGAAAGCCTCTCCGGTTTATTTTCCTACTGATATCATTCCCATGAAACATACACTAAATCCATCCTCAGACCGACAATTAGAAGGGCCCCATCAGAGAGATGGACAGGGGCCCGAGGCAGGAAAGAAGGCCAGAGGGGCCTGTGCCAAGGACAGAGGACCTGCCCTGCCCCTTGGACCTACACCGGCCGGGCTCCCACGACAGGGACCCTTCCTGGTGCCCATCTCAGTGCTCCAGGGGGCCCAACAGCAGCCTTTGCTCACCAACTCTCTGTGAGAATAAGCAACGGGGGAGATACCATTTTTATTTACACAAAAGGGATTAGCTATGCATGTTGTTATCTATCTCGCTTATCTCACTATATGTTTTCCCACTTCATCCTACCTCTTGCAGATATTTCCATGTTAATTTTGCTCCCATGAAAGAATTAAGCCCCAATGCCTTGAGAAGCCACAATGCACAGCATGAATTAACTTCTCTCCTATGCATCCAGGATGGTACTAGTTGTGTACAACCCTCAGCATTGAGAAAATAGTCACTTGGATCACTTCCTGTTTTCTGGAATTTGGATGAGGACCCTGGTTAAGAAAAGCTGATAGAGTGTTACATGGACATTTAGAGGGCCCCCCCCCGCCCCCGCTGCCTCTTTAAACCCATAAAAGCAATGCCGCAAGGAATATTCTTGTAACAAAACTTAGTGAACTTTTGTGAGTAGGTCTGTGGGGTAAATTCCTAGCACTTGGAATGCTCTATAACTAGATTTTAGATTCTTTAAAGCATAGAAAAATGGGCTGATCATTTTTCTTGCTTCTTTGCCTAGCACTGTTCCCAAATTCTGGATATAGCAGGGACTCAATAAATATTTGTCGACATGAATTAATGAAAAAGATACAATCCATACCCTGAAACGACAAAGCCATAAACATGAAAGGCAATACAAAATGGTTTATAATAAAGTGAGCAGACAAACTACAAACCTACTAAAACTGCCATAGGAATTCCAAATGGAAGGCATAGAACCTTTCGTTGTTACCCCTTTTCCTGCACCTGAATGTTATACAGCATCTTGTTCTAAGAGGCCAGCGATGGCAAGGGCAGCCCTGCCCCCTGACTGCTAGGTGACGAACAGGAGGAAGTGATACCGTTCAGAACGTGCTTCCTTCTCTGTGGTTTAGAGAGATAACCTAGAACATCATTTCCTAGATGGGCCTGATTTTGCAACACAATTTTCTAGTAATCTGACTGGCTCAATATGTTTTTTAAAGATAAAAATAATTGCTGTAGTTTGGAATTTTGTATTTTCCCCTCTAAAATCATTTGGACCAGAGCTACAAAGTCTATGCCTCACTGATCACCAGAGGTTTCCAAATCCATACTGCACCATGGATATGAGGAGCCCAGGCATCTGTATGGGATTTGGGAGAACTGCTTTTTGGGGGGTTGAGGGGGTGGGGCAGGCGGAGGGGGTGGGGCCAGACAGAGGAGGAAGAGGAGGAGGAGTTAGTTCAAGAGCTTCTGCCCCTTCTGGGAGACATGGCTGTTTGGAAGTTTCCCTATTAATTTTATCCCTTCCCATCCATAACTCTCCAGAAGGTCGTTTGGCTGTCAGTCTAATTACGGTATTACGCTTTTATTATTATAGATATCATTATAGAAAAGATATAAATACTTCTCTTATTAAATGATATATTTTTGACCTCCTAGTTTTAAAAGATTTTATTATACTTACATTAATATCCTTATCTTTATCCCTTCTCCTAATTTTTGTTCCTTTAATTTTCTTACAATATCTTGATTTAGAATATTTATATTCTCTTTCATAATAAAAAAGAAAACACCCACATTTGTTTTACTTTTGGTTCTCCTGTCAGTTAAATAGAGTCGATGCTTACCATCTGATTTTTTCATGGTAGCTTCTCCTGTCTTCTCACTAAAGTGCACATTCTTATTCATCAAAAAGGACAATGAAACAATACCCCCTCCACTGTCATGTTCTTGCATGTCAAAGCTGTTTGTTAGTTGCTATACAATAGTATTAATGGTAGTTTGGTTGGGAATAAAATTCTTGAGTCATACTCTCTTTTATTTTCTCAGTTCTCTTTTTTTTTTAGTCACTCTGAGGCTTGCTTGTTTCCCCTTCATTTTGTTTTGTCTGCTTTCCCAAAGAATTTTTTGAGGTTCAGTAATTTTAAAATTTATTTCTTGATTGATCATTCTGGCTCAATTTTACATGTCTGTGCCATTTCCATATACAGATTCATACTTTTTTCTAGTTCAAGAAAAAGTTTTTGAAGCATGTCTTTGAAAATTTCTTCTTTCCATTATTTCTGTCGCCATCTTTGAAGGTCTTACATTCAACTCCTTGGCTTGTCTATTATAACTGTTATTTGCCCTCTGAGCCTCTGCTTAATAATCTGTTTTCATTTCATTTTGCTGTCTTTTCTTATTTCTATTCTATGTATAACCCTGGGCAAAGACTTTCTAATCCAAGGGATATGCAAGCATACATAGTTTTAAGAGCATCAATTTCCATAGTCTCAATTTCCCATTCATACTTTTTTCAAAAATTGATTTGCCAGAAAATACACTTGAATTTGAGGTGTTTTCCCCCTCTCCATCATCCCTTTACAATCACTCAGCATCACTGATGTAAGTAAAACCTCCTTTAATCAAGGCACATAAACCCTCAGTAAGACTTCATGGTTTTTTTCTCTCTTGAATACATTTGTTAAGTTTGAAGTAAGGTATTAAAAACTGAGTATTTTGGCTTATGTTGTCGTGTTCTGAATTTATTGTAGAGTAGAGCAGCAAAAAAAATATGACAAATTTTGCTTATTAATTTTATCCCTTCCCATCCATAACTCTTGTCAAGAATGCATTGCCCCTAAGGGCGAGTCTTGTGAAAGCATGAAGTGACACATTCATGACAAACTCTGACTCTTATCTTTCTTACCCACATATCCATTAATCTAAGAATGTTAGTATTAATGTGTGTTAAAATGATATATCAATCTGCCACAATAGTGATGAAGTTTGGAGAACACTCTCATCCAAGGCCTGGACCATGCTTCGGTCCATTTATCTACATCAGTGATTTGCAACTAGTGTGCCACACAAAAATTTTAAAGCATGCAATACCTGACTTTTAGTCAGGGCACTGACCTCTTTTCCCTTAGATTGTCAAATACAAAAATGACAATAGCTAACGTAACAGAAGCCTTCCAGTGTGAATGCTGTCTTGAGCCATACATATACAGTATGGGTCACACAATAGCTTTGCATCTTACTGGTCATGTGCATAAGAAGATTTCATCTAATTGGTTAATTTTTGGTACCAGAAATCTTTATAAACAAGTAGCAGGCACCTGCTTTTTTAGTCACTTTGGAGTAAAAAGGTAGGTAAATACTATCATTATTACTTTTTTTGTAAATCAATCAAAATTATACCTATTTTTGTCAAATTGGCAAAAAAAGTTTTTATTTTAGTAATTAGTTTATGTGTGTCATTAGATGAAAAAAGTTGAAAATTGCTGATCTACATGATTTTGAGAAAAAGGAAGTGAAAAATTTCACACTAATTTCCAATGTTTCCAGAAGATTAGTGTTACATATAGAAACGGATCATACATCTACGTTAGGATCTTACGTTTCTTGAACATTTACTCAGACTGGTGGGGAAAATATTTTCATTAACTCTTCTTGCCCAGTGATTGTGGGGTGTGATAAGTTAATATTTACTTATTTGTGTAAATGTCTACTTGCAGGTCACTTATTCTTTTTCACTATGGAGTTTTAAGATTTATATTATATTTTTATTTATGTATTTATATTATTGTTGTTTTAACAGGAATATGTTATAGGTCCTACTGTAAATAACACACAAGCAACAATCAATAAACTTTTGAAGTGGCCCACTTATTGATGGTCTAATACTTGACGTTTGCTATTACTTTCCACTAAGTAGTGTAAATTGCTTTCTTACGAATAGAACATCTATCCAGAGAATGAAAAGACAAGTCACAGGCAGGGAGAAAATATTTGCAGAACACATGTGATAGCCATTATCCAAAATAAACAAAGGGCACTTAAAACTCAACAATAAGAAAACAACCTGCTCCTGGCCTCGTTCCCTGATGCCCATACCATAGAACAAATCCTGCAACTGTAAGGCCTTCCTGGTGAGGAGGAAATACCGGGCTGCTCTTTCCACTGCCTCTATCAGTATTTCTCACCCACAGGCCCCAGCTAGCATCTCTTAGCATCTTTGCTGATGCAGCTTCAGGTCTGTTGTTTGGGCAACCCTCGTCCAGTATGACAAGCTGAGGGCATTTAACCTACAGCCTAAGAAGCAGCCTGGAATTCCACAGTCCCTCCGGTATAGTGAACTTTGGATTTCTCTGTCCAAAGTACTAATAAATACCAGATTGTTCAGAAAAACAACAAAAAAGAAAACATACAACCCAACTAAAAAATAAGCCAGAGACCTTAACAGACTCCTCACTAAAGATATACAGATGGCAAACAAGCATATGAAAAGATGCCCATTATTTCTACCAGGACGTGCAAATTAAGACGAGATACCACTACACTCCAATGAGAATGGCTGAAATCCGGACAACATGGGATGCTGCCAGGATATGGAACAGGAACTCTCATTCACTGCTGGTGGAAGGCATTTTGGCAGTTTTCCTACACAACTAAACATGCTCTTACCGTGGGATACAGCAGCCCCGCTCTTCAGCATTTCCCCTAAAGAAACTCAAATCTCACGTCTACACAAAAACCTGTACATGGATGTTTCTAACAGATTTCTTCACAATTACCCAAACTTGGAAGCAAGTAAGATATCTTTCAGTAGATGAATGGATACACTGACATATCCAGACAATTGGAGATTATTCAGCACCAAAAAGAAATGAACTATTTAAGCCATGAAAAAATATGGGGGAGGTGTAAATTCACGTTGGCCGGTGCAAGAAGCCAAACTGAAAAGGCTGCATGCACACTGTGTGATTCCATTAGATCATATTCTCGAGAAAGTAAAACTACGGAGACAGTCAGATCAGGGGTGGCCAGGGATTAGAGAGGAGGGATGAAGAGCTTAGAGACTTTGTAGGTTAGAAACTACCCTGTATGACACCACAGTGGGTGCATGTTGTTACATATTGTCCAAACCCTAAGAATGTACACCACCAAGAACTATGGACTTTGGGTGATAGTAATGTGTCGATGTAAATTCTTGAGTTGTGACAAATGTACCTCTCTGGTGGGGGATGTTAACAATAGGGGGGGCTATACATGTGGTAGGGGGGCAGGAGGTATATGGGAAATTTCTGTACCTTCTGCTCAGTTTTGTTGTGAACTTAAAACTGTCCTAACAAGTAAAGTCTATTAAAAAGATAGAACATCTACCTCGGTACAGGTGTGTGTAGGATAAAATGTTCCCAAAACATAACCTAGAACATAATATCCTGAACTTTACAAAGCCAATTTATTCAATTAGGGATAATCCCTCCCCCCCCAGGTTTTGATTTACCTTTATAATAATATCAAAGATGTAATTATAAACATGCTCCTGTTCAATCATTAAATTACTTATTTATCTCTACATCACAGGTATCACGATTTCAACTCTATCCATATTCATGCCTGCTCTAGGAAACTGAAATTCAGCACGATTATATTTTGCTCACAAAGGATGTGCAATTTCCAATTTGATGTTATTCTTTTTGCAAATCTCAGGTTTAACTAAAGCTACAAAAATGAGGTTTCTTTAAAATAATAATTAATAGAAATTTGGTAAATCTTAGCCTGTTTGGAGGAAAATTATCAGACATTGAGAAAGTGAATGGATTTAGAGACTAGGAAACTTTTTTTTTTAATTGGTTTCTAATTGCTGGGTTTCACCAAAATTGTGGAAAAATCTAATCAAGTTATCAGTGCTAGATCATTAAAAATAATTTTTGATGATTACTACATGATTTTGCCATATAGTTTAGAAGAATTTCTATTTTTAAAAATGTCTTTTTATTGATTTCAGAGCGGAAAGAAGAGGGAGAGAGAGATAGAAGCATCAATGATGAGAGAGAATCATTGATCGGCTGCCTCCTGCATGCCCCATGCTGGGGCATTGAGTCTGCAACCCAGGCATGTTCCCTGACCGGGAATCTAACTATGACCTCCTGGTTCAAGGTTGACACTCAACCACGGAGCCATGCCGGGCAGTTTAAAAGGATTTCTAAGTCTTGGGTGACATTTTAAAAAATAAAATTCCTTTTATAACTATAAAAACTAAAAGTAGGAATAAAATTAATGTCAAGTCTGTCTCATTCTGAAACTAAATCATACTGAAATACTTGTGGTTACACAAACTAATTGAAAAATGATTTATTTTACTTGTACACTTCTAATAATTGCAATAACTTCATCACAGTAAAAAAATTAATATTTATAAGTCTTAGGGAGATAAGAAATAAAACTAATTAAATTTTAATTTGTATAGTTTTTTGGCAGGGAAATACTATAGAGTAATCAATAAAAAATGTTTAAGTATAATGATAATTCACTGGGATATGGAAGTGAAAAAACAGAAGATCAAGGAAAGAAGAAATGATGTATAATTGATTATTAAAAAGCATCTTCATGCATATGGTACACATCAAAGCATTGTAATATTTAGATAAGAATGGATAAGTTAAAAGTTATGCAAAGTAAGTTTAATGTAGCTCTTGAGTTGTAGTTTGCTGAACCCTGGTCTAGATTTAAGAAAGTAATGGAGAAAATGTTAATAATGTAGATGAAACTTTAAAAAATGTCATGCCTGTAGCCATTGCATTGTGAAAAGCAACAAAACCAAAAAAACCTTATTCTTCCAGTATTCAAAAACTACTATCCCATTCAGCAAAGACATCCATCACGCGAGCCACTGACCCTGGGGAATGGGCGAAGTTCCCACACCTCTTCATTGTTTCAGTTTGATCTGACTTGTGAATGTAAACAAAAACATCAATCTGCATTAACGTTAGAACTTCACTGGAGAGACAATGGTTAAACATTTCTCGGCAGCACACACTACTGAACTGCAATGTGGGTTCCTGGTTTAGTCCATCTTCTTTGGTTTCTCAAAACCAAACTCGGCCTCGGGATAACTTCTGCGACTGGCCTGTGCCTTTCCCTCTGCTGGGCAGCGGGCTGGGTCTCCCCAGGATGTGCCCCTCAGCTCCGAGAGGCGCCCAGGCAGGCCCCACTGGAGCCTGCAGGCAGCGAATCCTCTCTGCTCCTCTGCACCTCCCCTGCTGGAGCTCCACAGCTTTTGTTTTTATGTTTAACCCACACGGAGTAATCTTCGCCATTTAATCCAAGTTCTCGTATTTAGAGCAATTATTGATGTATTAGGGTTTACATTTATCAACTTACTGTTTGCTTCTTGTCCCATCTGTTCTATGCTTCTTCCACTTCTTTCATTTCAGAAGAAAATTAATCACATACTTTTTACGATTCCATTTCCCTTTTGATTAGCTTGTTAATTATACATTACTTTACGATTCTTTTCATGGTTACCCTAGAGATTGCAACCACCATTATGATTTTCTAGAATCTATCATAAATTTCTATTTTCACCAATGCAAGGACTATATAGCACGCTTTCATTTCCTTTACTCTGTTCCTGCCTTTTGTGCTATTACTGTCACAAATTTTATTTGTATATGTTTTAAACACCTCAAGATACTATGTGTTTTTTATAGTCAATAGTTATCTACATATATTTATGGTTTCAGTATCGGAGTGATGTTGCGCTCATAGAATGAGCTGGGAAGCAGCGCCTCTTCAGTATTCTGGACATGTTTACGTAGAATTGGCATTATTTTTTTATTAAATGTTTGCTTAAATTCCCCAGTGAAGCCATCTAGGCCTAAAGTTTTCTTTGTAGGAAGGTTTATACTATAAATTCAATCTCTTCCATAGATTAGCATAATTCAAACTATCTTTTTCTTTGGTGGCTTGTGCTTTTATAGGAATATGTCCATTTCATCTAAGTTGTTGAATTGATTTGCATAAAGTTGTTCTTTCTTTTTAATATGAATAGCTCTGTCAATTGAAAGACAAATGGAGAATGAAAATAATTAAGTGCCCCATTCAATAAGTTAGAAAAAGAACACAATTATCCTAAGAACAAAAGAAAGGAGATACCATAAAGATTTAAAAAATTAAATAATTAGAAAAGAGAAGGATTGTAGAACGAATAAACATATTCTAAAAAATGGCATTAAGAAAAATTAAAAATTTTAGGCAAAAATTTAGCAAAGCTAGTCAAACAATATAAATAAAAAAGGAAGAGGCACATAAATATTAAAAATGAGTATGGAGCCCTGACCAATTTGGCTCAGTGGATAGAGCGTTGGCATGCGGACTGAAGGGTCCCAGGTTAGATTCGAGTCAAGAGCAAGTACTTTGGTTGTGGGCACATCCCCAGTGGGCGGTGTGCAGGAGGCAGCTGATGGATGTTTCTCTCTCATCGATGTTTCTAACTCTCTATCCCTCTCCCTTCCTCTCTGTAAAAAACAACAATAAAATATATTTTAAAAAATGAGTATGGAGAAATATGCAGATGCTGAGTAAGTTGGATAAATTATAAAAGAGTACACTGACTGCTCAGCTTTATGCAAATATATGTAATAGATAATTAGCTAGGGAAATGTAAATGATCAAAACTGACCCTAAAAAAGGAAATACAAATAGATCAATTTTCAGAAAATTTTACAAGTGAATTCTCTCAGATCTTTAAGGAATGGCCCGGCCGGTGCGGCTCAGTTGGTTGGGCATCGTGCTATTCCCTGGGAGGTGGCCAGTTTGATTCCGGATCAGAGCAAGCCCCGGATTGCAGGCTCTATCCCCATTGATGTTTCTCTGACATTAGTGTTTCCCTCTCTCTCCCTTCTTTTTTCTCTCTATAAAAAGTTAATGAAAACATATTTTCCAATATTTTTTTAAAATCTTTATAATAATTAAATCTTTATAATAATTTTAAATTATTTAAATAGTTCCAGAGTATCAAAAGTTCCCAAAATCTTTTTATCAACTCAGCATAATATTGACAGTCCAATATTGTAAATAAAATATTGCCCAATAGTCTCTAGTAGCACATTAATCAAATATGTATCATGATCAAGCAAAGACTCATGCCAAGAATGCAAAAATGGCTCAATATTAAGAAATCTATTATTACAGTACAACTTAAACATATCAAAAGAGACATGAACTTTCCTGTTGATTCTAGAAAGGCATCTATTACCATTCAATAACCCTTTTGATAGCAATAGATGAATAGTTTCTTAACATGAAAAGTTTACAGAAGTTAGAAAAAGAACACAATGATACAAAATTATAGTATGAAATTGGCAGTGCTAATAGCATTTTTAAAATGATAGGTGGTATTTTTCTTCTTTTTCAGTTCTAATTAATTTCAAAAGCCAGAAACTATACAGTGAAACAATGAGTCCCATTAAAATCAGAAGCACAAGAATGTACATTATTACCAGTATTAGTTAATTTTGTTTAGCTAAGACTAGCCATTGTCAATGGAGAAGAAACATAATAAATATATAATATCAGAGAGGAAAGAGAAGAAAACATTGCTATCTGTAGAGGTGATGGTATTGTGGCAGAAATCCAAAAAAAAAAAAAAATCAACTTTAAAAATTGTTATTACCAATAGTAAGATAATTTAGTAAGGTGGCTAAGAACAAATTTAAAACACAATCAATAATTCTCTGATATACAAACAACAATAATGTAGAAAATATAACAAAATATCCAATTTACAAAACGAAGAAATATGACAAAATAACTAGAAATAAATTTAAGAAACGTGCAAGACTCATATGAAGAAAACTTAGAAACACTACGAAAGGTCATTCAAAAAAGACTTGAGTAAACAGTGAGACGGTTTTAGATAAAGAGATCTAGAATATGATGATAATTCTCTCCATATAAATATATAGACCTGACTTCTTCAACAAAAATACCAACACGATTATTTTGGGAATAAAGCAAGAAAAGAGTAATGAAGGAGGACTAGCCCTGCCAGACCCTGAAGAGTATCATAAATATTATATTAATTAAAACGGTTGGTATCAACACATGAACTGAAAGATCTGTGAAACAGAATAGATACTCCAGAAATAAATTCAAATATGTATTTATATGGATTCATTTCTGATAATGGTGGTATTTCAAATGAATGGGGTATTAGGATAAGAGAGTAACCTCTGAAAAAGATAAAATTGGATTTTCTCACCTACAATAAATTAAATTCTAGGTAAAACTATGTAAAAGAAAAAATAAACATAAAGGTAACAAATCTTTTGATTTGTAAAAATTTTTATCTTATGTCAAAAATATTCCCATTATACTATTCTGCATTCCCAAATACTCGTTTAGTTCCTTTTATCAGACTTACTTGATCATTTAAAAATGTTCTTCCTCCTTATTCAAATGATTCATGTGTCTAATCCCTTCTTTCATTTACCGCAACTATATTAAATATGCTTATTTTATAATCTGTGCCTAATAATTCCAATATGGGAAGGCTTTGTGGTTCTCATTCAGCTCTGCTTTTCTCCTACTGTCTCTTACTCATAGTGGCTTATTTCTTGTTTTGGTTTCGTTTTGCTCGCTTGCTTTTAAATTTTTGATTGTGATATCATATTCCTTGAACTTTTCTGAGAAAATTGTCCTCCAGAGAAGCCTTGCATTCCCTTCAGCAGCTGCCAAGGGGGCACAGTCATTTTAAACAGGATATTCTTTTCTTTTTATAATTCTTTATTGTTGAAAGTATTAGGTATGCCCCATTCTCCCTCTCCCCCCATTGATCCCCTCCAGCCCGGAAGCCTTTAGCGCCCTATTGTCTGTGTCCATGAGTTATGCATAATTGCATACAAGGTCTTTGGTTGCTTACCTCCCACCCTTTATTCTTGACTTGAGGATGTGGGGATCTTGAGGCTAGAATGAAATTGGCAGTGCTAACAGTATTTTTCTTTATGATAGGTGGTATTTTTCTTTTTTTTAGTTCTAAGAGTTTTTAACTTTCACTTTGATTTATCCATTGATTCATGGATTATTTAGAAATGTTTTAAAACTTCCAAACACTTGTTATTACTGTTTTTCTGCTAACCCTTATTACCTGATGAGCATTTTGCAAGTTAACCTTTATCATTACCACCTTATTCAGGCCTTTGACTTGTACTGGATTAATCACTATGCGCTATCAATAGTACCCATGTCGTCTCTACACTCAGGAGTGCATGCTCTGTCTTCTGTTTTTGTTTTTTTAAATAGTATGTAGAGGCATGTCTAATCCAAGCCTTACAAAATTATTTCAGATTAAAATCCATGGACAAAACCTCTTAGCGAGGATATCGATGATGAATTGAATCACCTGGCTTCACCTAAAACAATAGAGCCCATTGAGTCAGGGCGGTCAAACATGCTTCCTTGGAGGACACAGAATTGATTTGTTTAATTTCTGAAAGGTCATCTGCCCTGGGAAAGGGAAGAGGAATTCTGCATTCTCTTCCCTGCTCTGTAACCTCATCCCTGACAGCTGCAGGGGCACGTGCATGAGGAAGAATCTCTCCTCACCCCCCCCCCCCCCCCCCCCCCCCCCCCCCCCCCCCCCCCCCCCCCCCCCCCCCCCCCCCCGCCCTTGCATTCACACATAACTGTGATGGACTGTAGTTGCTAGGCATCATGCTCTCCACAGAGGCTTGCCTTGGGAAAGTCTCTCCCTCTGAGCCCCCTCAAATTACAAGGTAGGGCATGTTTTCCCACGGAGGCTTCATCCTTGGATTGACCTCAGTTCATCAGCAAGCCCTGATGAATGTACCTACATCCATGGCTGACTCTGAATCAGTGCCTGTATCACTGACTTAGATATTCCCAGCTCCAGCAGGCAACAGAGCCAAAATCAAGCCAAACCCAGGCTCTCATGAATTTGTATCTTGACTGCTGCAACTGCCTCTTACCTCCTTTAATTCTATCCCTCATACCACCCAATGCATTTACACATGTCTGAGAGAGGAATTGTCCTCAAATATCACTGTACATATTTAAATGCTGGTCATCTCCTTTCCTACACCAAAAATATTCAGTGAATCCTCTTTCCTTAGAAAATAACGTACAAATGAAGAGAACAAGGAATGGTGAATAAAAAGGCTAACATAATAAACTCTATAAATATATACTTGCTTTATTTTTTATCAGCCTTTTAATAGATAAAGTTATATAAAGTAATAATTATACTAATGCATTGTTGGGTTAGAAACCTATATAGATGTAATCTAATCTAATAAAAGAGTAATATGCAAATTAACCATCACTGTAAGACACCTAAGCCACGTCCACCAGCTAAGCCATGCCCATCAGCCAATCAGAGCGACTGTATGCAAATTAACCCAGCTAAGATGGCAGCCCGCAGCCACGGATCTGGAACAAGCAGGAGGTTTGCCCCGGTGATGCAGGAAGCTAAGGTTACTGTCTGCCTAGGCCGGCTGTGGCAACAAAGTTTCCGCAACCAAGTTTCAATTATAGAAGATAAATAAACCCCAGAGACCTGTTTCCAACCTGGGGCTCAAGGAAGTCCTGGGAGCTTGGGTTGTCAGGGGCAACCGTACACTGGCTCCGGTTAAAGCAACAAAGTTTCAACTCTGGAAGTTAAATAAATCCCAGATACCAGTTTCCAGCCAGCCTCTCTGCGAACGGCCATCAGCCCCTCACCCAGGCTGGCCAGGAACCACAGTAGGAACAAGAACCCTGAAGGGGCTGTGGGCAGCCTGAAAATGGCCCTCAGCCCCTCACCCAGGCTGGCCACACCCCCATGGGGTGAGAGTCCCCACTGGGGGGCTTGGTCAGCCTGCAAACAGCCATCAGCTCCTCCCCCAGGCTAGCCAGGCATGCCAGCAGGTGGGCATCCCCCGAGGGGTTCCAGACTGCGAGAGGGCACAGGCCAGGCTGAGGGACCTCCCGAGTGCACAGAGCGGCTGCAGGGCGGGACAGCGCAGGACCCAGGACCCGTGATGGGAAACAGGCGGCAGGGCTGGAGGGCACCGGGAAGCGGGTAAGAGGCGGCAGGGGGGGGTCTCGGCCTGCTTGGTGGCTGCCCAGGCCCTTTGCGGGGCATCGTGGAGCAGGAAAGCAAGGCTGCAGGGGCCGGGGTCCTGCTTGGCAGCTCCCCAGACCCCTTGACGGCACCAGGAAGTGGGAAAGGAAGGCAGCAGGGGACGGGTGAGTGGGAAAGAGTTGGCGGCCTGCTTGGCGGCTTCCCAGGTCCCTTCCGAGGATCAGGGAGCAGGAAAAGGCTGGCCTGACCACGAGGCGGGGTTTTCCCTGCTTTCTGGTGGCTGGAGGAAGATGGGCAGTAGGCAAGCTTGGGAGGCAGGCCGCA
>PVJC01014309.1:25447-36731 GCA_004026665.1 Murina feae | reverse complement strand
GCGGTGGAGGGTGGGTGCGAGGTGCAGGGTGGGTGAGAGGTGCAGAGTGGGTGAGAGGTGCAGAGTGGGTGAGAGGTGCAGGGTGGGTGTGCGGTGCAGGGTGGGTGTCTTGGACACCGTGCTGGGAGGGGGAGGCGTGAACTGACAGGCCCCTACATTGGAGTCCAGGCTGTGATCTCCCACCCCGGGGAGGCGGGTGCTAAGTCCATGTCTCCCATCAGGAAGCAGAGTTCAGAGGCCGCGCCCCTCGTCCAGGTGGCAGAGCTGGTCACCCCAACTGGGAACCGGGTGAGCTGTGCCCTCCCTCCCAGGACCCCGGCGCTGCCCTCGGGTCTACGTGGGGTCAGGGGGTGAGCAGGGAAAGCTGAGCCCCCCGAGCTCGGCGCTGGCAGGGCGCAGGGCTCTCACGTGGGTGGCGGGGTTCTGCCCGCACCGCAGCCGGTTTTGGGGGAGAACCCACGCGGAGCGTGCGCGGCTGTGCGCGCTGCAGCACCGCCACCTGCTGGTCCACGGGGCGCAGCCAGTCCGGCCTCCGACCGGGATCCAGGCGCGGGGCTGGTTTGGGGAACCCTAAGCCGGGGCTCCCTGTGGGGCCCCTGGTCCCTCCTCCTGCGACGCCCCCCTTTGCACGGCGCCCCCGAGCTGAACTGGTGTGGGGCGCCCACAGCAGTGTCCCCCTCGCCCCTCGGGCCTGGCCCTTGCCTTGCCTCCCGGTGGGAATTGGTTCCCTGCGCGCCCCTTGCCGTGGGCTGGGGCCCCGCCGGCTCCGTCGCGAGATGTCACTTCCCGGCGCTGGGTTCCAGGAGCCGGGGCTGCCCGGACCCCGTTTCTGGCCGCGGGGTCCGCAGTCGAGCCCGGTCCCAGCTCCCGCCGCGCGCCCAGCCGCCAGCACCGCCAATGCGCGTCTCGGCACCGAGTCTTTTCCGAGCGCTTCCGCGGGGCGGCCGGCCCGGAGGTCACCCCCCGCCTGCCAGGCCCTCCCTGCGGGTGGTCGCTGCACTGGCCGCCCCCACGCGGGACGGAGCCCCACGCCCGCCACCGCCCGGCGCGTTCCCGCAGCCTCCCCGCGCGGGGCGTCGGTGAGTCAGGGGCTGATCGCTGGGCCCCTCCAGGCTCAGGGCTCAGGGCTCAGAGGCTCAGGGCTCAGCACAGTAAGGCCTGCGCTCCCAGGGCCCTGCACCCCCCGCCCCCCGCCGCCCTCCCTGCACCCCCAGGGCCCTCCCTGCGTCCCCAGCTGGGATAGAAGCAACCCTCCTCCTTGTGAGGAGGAGCGGGGACCATCGCGAGGGAAGCTCACTGGGGGCCACGAGGGCGGAGGCCGGGGTGGCGGCTCCTTCCCCTTCATGCCCCCAGGCAGGCTCCACCCTCCACGGGGCAAGGCAAAGGGGCAGCCGCTAGTCGCTAGTCGGAAGCGCAGGTACAAGCAGACCCCAGCGCACCTGACGGCCACTCAGACGGTCTCATGGCCCCCTGAGAGCCCTTCCCACCACCCCCATCTCCTCCAGGTGACTGCAGAAGGCGCTCCTCAGAGACCCTCCTCCGACCCTCTTCCCTGAGCGCCAGGCCTGGCACCATGTGGCAGACATCAGCATTCCTTACTAAGGGCACATCCAACCAGAAAGAACAGTTTCGCCTGTTTGCCACTGAGAATGCTTGTAGCCAAGTTCACCTTTTAGAAAAGTGGGAAATGGAGGCAGAGTAGGGTGCTTTTTCCAGGGCCAGGAAAACCTAGCCATGAGCTGGTGATCGCCTACGGCCAGTCATGGCCTCCACGTGGACGCAGTGGATGGAGCCTTGAGCGGAGAGAGGAGGTACCCTCTCCCACAGCAGCTGGGGCTGACCGGACAAGAGGCTGCGTTGGGCTTTGACCCATTTCCCCGCATCTTCGCCTCCCCCTTCCCAGACAACACGCTGGCCAGTTCCACGTGTGGCGTTAACGCTTCCTCCTCCTTAAGGCGTCTTGCACTATTTCAGCGGCAGGAACAAGGGCTTTTCTAAGTGTAGTCTCTACGACATTCCTCTCCCATGAGTCTCAGATCACCATGGGAAGTCATGAGACAGCAAAACCCGTGAAGGGCGTTGTGTGCATGTGTGCGTGCACGTATGTGTGCATGCTGTGTGTGTTCCTACACTGAAGGAGTTCTCATGTGAAAAGCAAACATGAGAAATCAAGAGCAAAAGAGAAAGAAACAAGTAACAATGCTAGTTTTCTCGGTGTGGTTGAACTAGCGGTCACTTCATTTCTTTAGAACTTACCTCTCTGTGATTTGGAGAGAAGTTTGGGGCCATGCCAGGGACACTATGGCTTGCTCTCTGTCCTCCTATTTTATGCGACACCTATGAGGAATGAAACCTAAGCAGTCTTGTCACAGTGTCTCAAACGGCTGAGGCCGCTGGGGCAATGGTTTGTGTTATTGTCCGGCTCACTGGTTTCCTTCCTCTGTTATGTTTTCTGAGAGCTGCTCTTCCTGCAGAGCTGGTCTTGGGGAGCGGTCATCGCGTTTGCAGACGGCTCTTTGGAAATAATCCCTCGGGAGTGGTCCCTGAGGCGGGAGGGGTGGGGAACGGCCAGGAGTCCGTTTCAGTAAGTGACACAGGTTCATGGAGAGCGAGCCTGGACACCGTGGGCTGCATGGATGCGGGAGAGCGATGCAGGTAAAGGTTTCCATCCCGCACGGGCGTCTGACTTGCTCCTCTGGCTTCTTTTCATGATTTTTTTTATTGTTGTTATTGATTTTAGAGAAACATGGATCAGCTGCCTCCTGCATGCCCCTCCTGCATGCATGGGGGTGGAGACACACACACACACGGGCACACGCATACACAGAATCGAACCAGCAACCTCTTGCTGCACGGGATGACCTTCAACCACTGCGACCACAGGCTGGGCCTGAGGAGGCCGGGGCTCCAGGCCTGGACACAGCATCTCAGCAGGATGCCAGCTCTCCCTCTCCCCATCACGCTCATTCTCACTCTCCTCTGCTCACCTGTTCGCTTGCTTGTTGTTTTGTTCTTCCCTTTCCTTGACGACTGGGAAGTTGCACACACGTGCCGCACAGTAAGCAGGCAAACAAAAAGGGAATTAAAAATCGGATGCGAAAGGTTCTGTCCCTACTCGGACCCGCCTGGGTCTTTACGATCCAAGAGCATCCTGAGGGTTTGGGTTGAGGGGGCAGCACACCCTCTCTTTCCTGTCTCCCAGAAGTCCGCTACAGGGCCAGCAGAGGACTGTCCACAGGGTTGGACGTGACAAGGCAGAGAGACAAAGACACGGTGTCTGGAACACCAGGAGTGGGTGGAGAAGTGTCACCACCAACGTGGTGGGCGGCCCTGCCCGGGGCCTGCGGACAGAACGCAGCCCTCTCCCAGGCCATACCCCTGGCCACCACCCTGGCACACACAGGTCTGCTCACTGAGGGCACCGAGTCTGGACACAGGGCTGCCAGCCCCAGGTTCTGCCCCTCCCCAGGCAGTAAGGCGGGGATCAGAGGCTGGTTACCGCCAAACACTCCACAACCAGGAAGGAGAGGAATCAGTGAAAGCTCACAGGTGGGCTGTGGGCGCCTCAGCCAGGGCTCCAGCAGCAAATGCACTAACATTGGATGATGCAGAGATGATGTGCCTGCTCGCTGCACAAGGATGAAATGTTCCATAATTTAAAACAACAAAGAACCTGGATGGCGTGGCTCAGTGGTTGAGCCTAGACCTGTGAGCCAGGAGGCCACAGCTCGATTCCCAGTCAGGGCACATGCCCGGGTTGCAGGCTCAGTCCCCAGTGTGGGGTGTGCAGGAGGCAGCTGGCCAATGATCTCTCTCATCATTGATGTTTCTCTCTCTCCCTCTCCCTTTTCCTTCCTCTCTGAAAGCAATACAAATATATTTTTTAAAAAGGGGGGAGATTGGATCACAGCCTTCGGGAACAAGCATCCATCCGTGAGATGTCACTTAATAGGCTAGCATTTTTAGTGTCTACAAATTATGTAAAAATACTTAAGGTATAATAAGGTGCAGATCAAACAGAAACTAAAACTTTAGAAATCTGCAAAGTCTACAGGTAATAGTACAGAATATGCATGAGGCCTGCGCCATGAGAGCAATCTTAGCTTTGAAGAATCACAACGGGATACACGAACGTACATGCATATAAAATATTTACAACCTGCAGAAGGAAACAAAAACAACAAAACTAAAAAGCAAACAAACCAGAGAGGGTTTTTTTTAATATTACAATTGGGAAATAATCATATCTTTTCAAGTTAATGGTGCATTTTAATGGTTCTTTATACTAACATCCCATTAGCTATCTGGGAAAAGATTAAAATATTTCACACACACAAAAAAAAGCTCTATAGAGATTTACAAATAGCAAACAAATCATGAGAAAATGTGATCCTAAATTATAACCAAAAATGCAAATGAGAGCCAGGGCTGAGTCCCCTTCACTGACTTAATAGCAGAGAATATGGAATTAAAATGACACATCTGCCCCCTCCCCTCAGATGTGGTGCTGACGGAGCTGCTGCCACGGCTCCCTCTCAGGCAACCCTGCGGGAGAAGCTGTTGGCACTGACAGCCTCACCCCATTGGACTCCTGCTGCCAGGGGTGGACTTTTACTTGAGGGATCTATTCTGAGCCAGTGGATTCCGCATCGCAGGCTATTCTCCCAGCCGCTCTGAGAAGCGGGTATTACAATCCCTATTTGGAGGGGGAGGGGGGGAAGGGGGAGGGGAAGCTTGGCGTTTCAATGGAAGATCCCCAGCCACCACCACCACCACCACCACCACTGGGTCCCCTGGGTGGGACTGACCTTGCCCAGACACCCGGCCCTCTGACCTGCCATGTGCCTGCTGGTCCTCTCTGCCAGCAGCCTCAAGGCTAGGAGACCATGCGCTTCTTGGCACCAGGTCGCCCCCCGCAGGATCACTGCAATGCCTGCTAGCGTGGCTCATGTGACAGTCTGACCATGGAGATGTGTCTGAGGTCCCATACTGTGAGAGAAGTGAAATCACTCTGTATGATAACAGTGAGTGTATCCCATCATAAATCTGTCAAAACCATACAATGTGCAGCACCAACAGTGACCCTAAGGTAAGTTATGGATTTTGGATGACGACATGTCAGTGCAGGTTTATCGACTGTGACAAATGGTGCACTCTGGTGGGAGATGTTGGTGATGTGTGAGGGTGAGGGTATATGGGAAATGTCTGTACCTTCTTCTCAATTTTTCTGTGAGCCTAAGATTGCTTTAAAAATAATAGTCTGCCCTAGCTGGTTTGGCTCAGTGGATAGCGCATTAGACTATGGACTGAAGGGTCCCGGGTTCGATTCCAGTGAAGGGAACATGCCTGGGTTGCGGGCTCCATTCCCCAGTAGTGGGCGTGCAGGCGGCAGCCGGTCCATGATTCTTTCTCATCATTAATGTTTCTAACTCTCTCCCTCTCTTCATCTCTGAAATCAATAAAATATATTTAAAAATAATAATAAAGTCTCCTGGCTGATGTGGCCATTGATTGAGCATCGTCCCCTGCACTAAGAGGTCACCAGTTCCACTCCAGGTCAGGGCACAGGTTGCGGGTTCCATCCCCAGTAGGGGGCATGCAGGTGGCAGCTGATAGATGTTTCTCCCTTCCCTTTCTCTCTAAAAATAAATTTTAAAAAAATATTTTAAAAAATAAAGTCTTTTAAAAACCCAATGAAAAACCACCTTAGGGTTCAGAATTTGACCAACTCCTGTAAGTTTTTATATAGCCTTCTCATTCATTCATTTTACTTCCTCAGGAAACTATGATTGTTTTAATTTCCTCTTTGGCCTAAGAGCTGCTTATGAATTTTTTGTTTCTTTCGCATCAGAAATAAAGAAAGAAAAGCCGTCACCCATCCTTTTGTCCACCCCCAGAGAAGCAGGGAACCTTCCTCAGGCGCCACAGACCACTTCCCGTCTTTCCCGCTCAGATGCTGCCGAAACAGCCGGGCGGCGTAGGACCAACGCAGTAAGGGGAGGTATTTTATAACCCGCACCCCTTCCGCGGCGGCAGCGTCCCGCTGCTTTGTCTGCCTCACACTCCGACAATTCACATCACGAAGGGAAGAGACACTTCGGGACCCTGATTCACACCCAGTTTATTCACTCAGGCATCAGGAGTGGGCGAGCCAGAAGCTGCCTTCAAACCCCTCTAGTGTGTCCCATTTTGCCTTGTGAATCCAGCAAAAGTGTGTTGAGGAAACGGGCAGAAACAGTCAATGCACTTCAATCCGTTTCAGCAGCGGACCGGACATGACCTGACATACGCGCACCCACCCCTCTTTAAACAGTGAACTGCAAGTTCAAGTTTGAAGTCGGCTCTGGGATTCATGGGATTCTGAAGTGTTTCTAGAAACTTGCATAACTTCGTTTATAGGTTGTGGACCCAAAATAATTGTAGGCACAAATTATGAGTAATTGTGTGCTACTGGGTTTCTTTGCAATACTGCTATTCAAAAAAATGGAAAGGTCGTATTTTTAGCTTTTAATAGATGTTTACTGGTGGGTGCATAGTTGAACTCTGGGACACCTGGTGTGGCGATGCTTATTGAAATTCCAGGACAAAACCTGGGAGCAGACGTGAAGGAGTGAAGGTGCTGGGAACAGAAGCGCCTCCCAACAGTGGGGGACAGAGCGACAGAACTGAACCCAGCCGTGGACGTGAGGGCTTAGGCCTTGTTATTGAGAAGAGCTGTGAAGAAAACCAACTTCCGTTACCTGAGACTATTTTGGCTCATTTTATACTTTTGATATAAGCCACTACATTAGGTTTTTTTCTGGAAATTTTTCTGAAAATGACATCTGTTAAATAAAAGCCAATTCTACAGAAACCTAAGGAACTTGGAGCCCATTCCTCCAAATTCTGAGTCTATTATTGGGCGCTCCGTGCCAGGTTACATAGATCAGCAGTTGCAGACCACTGTGATCCACCAGGTCTGCAAGGTTGGCGACCAACACTGATAACAAAGGCTAATGGAACCTAAAGGAGTCATCCCCTCCTGCAGAGAAACCGCTGCCGGGAGACAGGATCCTCGACCTGCGGCCTCAAACGCAACACCTGTGTACGACTGGTGCTGGGAAACCCTTCACCGACGGCCATGGATGGTGTGAGGAGGGGCGTGAACAGAGGACCTGCACAGGGGACAGCAGTCTGACAAACCAGGTCTGAGAGCATGGATCTTCCTCACCACAACCGTCCAAATGCTAGTTACTACCACTCAAAAGAGCCTTTTGCAAAGAAGTAGTGGGAAACCAGAAAATGTATTCCACAGTAGCCAGGAAGAAGAACTAAAGGAAAATCTATTTTTCATGTCCGAGTCCAGCTGTTTCACTTTAAAACTTCAATTCCTGGGAGAGGAAGCACTGCCTGGGGCTTACACCCCTTACAGCTGAGAGCAGACCTCAGATTCTTAACACATTTCAACTACTTGTAAATACCTGTGAGAGAAAACAGACAACTTTGTTTATACTGAAATTATTTTAATTTAGAAACAAAAAATCTTGGGGGGAAAAAAAAGAACACAAAACATGTAGGCAATTTTTTTTTACTCCATGATCTTCTCAACTCTGCACTGTCCACCAATCCCCAAGGTGAAGCCCTCGTCCGCAGGCCTTCAGCCTCCGCTGCAAAGAGAGAGAGGTCAGCTCTGCTTGTGTGTCAGCTTTTAACAACAATAACGATCTGAATGGCCGTATGAACGGCTGGGATGTGATGGAACCAAAACCAGTTCATTGAGAGCCACACACACCTAACGACCCAAAACAGCATGAAAGAGGGAAACTGAACTTGAACGTCTTGGACTGACAACGTCCTTGGAGATAAAGTGGCTGCCAGAACAGACGTATCTCAAAATCTGAGTCCTCACCTGGGAAATGTCTTTCTGAACAAGACAGAAAACATGAACTAGCTATCGGGGTGGCCCTGGAGAAGTTCCCAGTTTGACAGACAACACACTAGCTGGAAATAAGGAGCTCAAACTAGCAAGGGTTCCCACCACAGCAGCTTCCCAGGCACCCGAACCCCTGGCTTAATCATCTGAAAACAAAGTCACTTCCCACTCTCAGGTGCTTAATAAATACCAGCAGATCCTGGCAGCGTTAGAGTCAGGAGACGTGTCTGTGCACTGATGAAATAGCAAACTGTCAACTCAAATGGCTTCAATTTTCATTCTACTCTACATATTGTCTATTTCAAAAAGTTTACTTACACGATGATGTTATTAATAGGGATGTGGATCAATTTCACAAAAAAGCCAATGAAACCCATTATAGCAAATCCTATTGCTGTCGCCATGGCAATCTTCTGGAATTCTGGAGTAGAAACACAAAATTCATCATTTTCACAGTATCACTCCAAGTATGGGGAAAAACTAGCAGTAACATAAACTTACTGGTGAACATTTCTCCTGGTAATCCTACATAATAAAAGGCTAATATGCAAATTAACCAAACTGCAGAACGACCAGTCGCTATGATGCTCACTGACCATCAGGGAGGGCACAGATGCTCAATGCAGGAGCTGCCCCCTGGTGGTCAGTGCTCTCCAGAAGCCGGACTCACGGCTGGCAGGTGTAGCAGCAGCAGCAGGACCTTCTCCCGCCTCCATGGCAGCACTAAGGATGTCAAACTGCTGCATTATGCCTGCTCCCTAAGGGGAGCAGGCGTATCCCCGAGGGCTCCCAGACTGCAGGAGGGCTTAGGCTGAGCTAAGGCCCCCCGCCACGATTTTCGTGCACTGGGCCTCTAGTAAATATGTACTTTTAAGTAAAATAAAGTATGACACTATTTAATAGTAATTAAACGATATTTTAAGAAATAAAGGATATGCCACTAGTGAATCCATCAACAAGCAGTGAAATATTTTATCTTCTCAGCAAATGACCAGGATGCCAAAAAGAAATAAAATGTGGAGAGAAGAGAGTATTTGTCTTTAAAAACTTCTAACGTCGCTAAAAATAGATTATAGAAGCACAGGACATGACTTTTCATAAAATATAGGCCCACCGGATCTGATATGATGATGAAGCCTAACGCAAGGGTTGAGAACCGGACTGGATTGAGCACAATTTTCTGTAAAGCTTTCAAACTCCGGCACTGTTCCCATCTCACGTTATCTACTCGGGGAAGCTATCCAGACTTGGTTAGTCCTCCTGTCAATTCTATTTCTTTTCCACACCCTTTCAACAGCAGTAATTAGAAATTGCAACTGCATTTGTTTGCCTAGGACTACCTTCCCTGAAAAAGTCTAAGCTCCGTAAGAGCAAGGACTATTCTATCATATACTGTTGTATAGTTTACTGTATATACAGCACAATATATCACATTCTCTACTGTAATCCCAGCTCCTAGCGCAGGCAGCAGTCAAGAAATGAACAAAAGTAGACAAACTCTGGTGCACCTTTTAACACATGAACCATGATAAAAAAGAGATTAAACTTCCTAGGTTGACAATTCTGTTGTTGATTCCTGTTAGGGTTCTGTTTGGGGGAGGGAAGGGGGCGGTTCTGAGCATGAGGACTCCCCAAAGACTTTCCAGAGTGAAAATATGGAAGATACTAAGAACTCTGAGGTCATTAAATATGATTAAGGCAAACATAACATGAAAATACGGCTGTAATAAATACTCTTACACCACTTGAAAATAAATGAAACAGAATCATGTATAAAGTATACAAAATATAGGAAGTGACTGCTAAAAATAAAGCAAAATAAATAAAAATGTGGGTTAAAAGACAGTAACTCGATGGCTATTGAAGAGGACAATAGTAATCAAACAACAGGCTTAGGAAACACAGGGATTGACCTTTTCCTCGCTTTCAAGCTGTACCTTTTCTGTCGGGTTTGGTGCACCTCTTGACCAGCCGGATGGAATCCTTCACAAACTGCCGACTTGGCTCAACGAACTGCATGACCTGGTCCATGATGCTTGCTTAGACAAGGAGGAGGAGAGACAATCACCAGATCGCCGTGGTGCGGCCAGGACTTGCTATACCCACGTGCAAAGGAGACCGCCAGAAATGCATGCCTGACGTGGGTCCATCCCAGCGCACAAAATGTACAAAAGAGAGAAGAAAGGAGGAAGAGACGCCGAGCCTAAACTGACGCTACTTTTGTAAATGCCAGCAAAGCATCGGGGCAGTGGCCACGGCTTTGCCCTGAGTATCATCACTGACAAAGGATGCGCAGGGCGATCGCCGTCACTGTCCCCATGCATTTCGCAGGCCTCGGCAGTTCCTAAGGAGTGAGACCCCACAGGCGATTGCTATTTACTGTAACTCCCAGAAGCTGTCCCCGCAGTAAATGCAGCCATGGCTCTGCAGCGCCAGCGTCGTGGATTGCGCCGACTGCTCCAAGCCGCGGCCAGCCCACGCGTCTAGAAAGGGCGCACCCGCGTGGGAGAGACCCACCCCCGTCCCGGAACCACAAGGGCGAGGAAGCTCGGAGCAAGCCCCTGGGAGTGGACACAGCTCTGGGGAAACAGGGCCAGTTCCTCACGGGTTCCTCCCGTCTAACCTGAGCTCTGCGTTAGCCGGAGGCCGGCCTCTGCCCTGTGCGTTACCCTCCCGCCAGGCGTCGGGGAGCGGCCAGGCACAGACACTCCCCATACACTCCTCCGAGGCCAGAGTGAGAGGCACTGTCGGACCACGCGGATCAAACCGGCTACCACACGCTTCCCCGCTGCGGCGGGCAGGTGGGTAACAGACTCGAAACGTGCAGGGGTTCCAACCAAGTCTGGGCTGGGAATGGTGGGTCCCCCCAAAACATACCAACGCCTGTTTTCTCAGTATTTCACTCCGTATTTCAAGCCCAGGGCTTATACTTTACGGCTGCCGCCGTGCAAGTTAAGGACCTTTCGCCAGGGTGGGGGTGGGTGGGGGCTGCAGGAACCTCTGTGACCTGTTCATTAGACTGACAACCCCCCACATCACAGATGCCTGGCAGGGCCGCCTGAATACGGCTCTCCCGAGGGCACACACATCCCAGGGGGCTCACATCTGAGGGGCTCACATCCCTGAAGGTTCACTCACATCCAGGGGACTCACATCCCAGGGGGCTCACATCCAGGGGACTCACATCCCAGGGGGCTCACATCCAGGGGACTCACATCCGAGGGCACACACATCCTTGAAGGTTCACATCCCAGGGGGCTCACATCGAGGGACGACACATTCCAGGGGACTCACATCCCAGGGGGCTCACATCCCAGGGGGCTCACATCCCAGGGGGCTCACATCCCAGGGGGCTCACATCCCAGGGGGCTC